>SEYY01010365.1:0-30000 GCA_009176605.1 Armadillidium nasatum
TGCTCTTATGTCTTAATGAAGTTACAAACTTTGACTCATTCGAACATTAAACCCATTTAACTTCAGTTGTATTACCATTTACCACCTTGATATGATCTTGCTGCTAATCGAGATCATAGTTTTGAGAGTCTCGGTAATTCTTTTTTGAATGAGGGTAGACTCATCCAAGCAATTTTTTGAGGTGTCTATAGCAGAAAAGCTGTGGATTTTTGTATTCATTGAAATTGCCGTTGAGATTATGCCAATAAATAGAAATTAGTTGTTCACCAGTGGGTGTGTCTGTCTCCAACAGCTGCAATTTTGTTTCCAAAAATTTTCTGCCTACATCAAGTCCTCAGGGTACTATTTTTAACAACCTTGCCATCTTCTGAAAAGATAAGTGATCGTAGATTGGCTGTTATACTCATCTGAAAATTAGTTAAACCTCTTCTCCTTTCCCACAGTTCTACATGTAGTGACTGTTCGAGTCCATGGTGTACACACACTGTTCTAATTTTGGCGCCTAGCTTTACGGTTTCCAAATCTAACTTTGTGATCCTTTTAAAGCAGCTTCATTTCACTGCTGTTTTCCTTTGAAACTCCATGTTGGTAGACTCTCGTCTCCTAATACTAACACTTTGGTAGACCCTCTACATCAGTTTCTGGTCTTAATTATGGTAAACTTACCTATGAAAAAATTGACCAACAAACCCCATGTTGTTGATGAGAGCATCTGATCTTTGTCCATTATGGATCATCTTACATTAGACAACGTCTGTTTTTTTTACTTGGGAACGATATTGATTAGATCTTCATGCCAAAAATCACTTCCTCACCAACACTTCAACAACTCGTAATTGAAGATAACATACATTGGATTAAACTTCCTTTTCTTTTATCACAACGACTCGCACGTTCCCGTCTCCAGAAGCCTTCTTGACAAAAGACTAAGCTTTTTATGTACTTTTCAAATTTAATTTTGTTAGTCATAGGGATTGATTCCTGGATCGTCTACTTCGGTATGACGTGCATCTTCTTGTTGATCTTTTTTAGTGAGCACAAATTAACAAATATAAAAATCTATAAACGTTATAAAAAGCATATGGAGTTTTAGTAGTATATAAAACAGCGGCTGCGGGATCTCGCAGAATCAACAGCAGTTAATAGAAAGAACTCTGTATTCTGTATTTCTCAACGGTAAATGTATCTACAAGATTCCGTCGGTCTGGATAGTCAAAATCTCGAAAACTTTTTCCACAGTGGTGACGACCCATATGGGTTAATATGTCGTCCATCAAGTCGTTACGGATGCCCTGGTTTATGCAACTCGAGCATTTCAGGGTGTCTTGATTTTTTTGGAACGTATTTATGAATATCCACTTCTGATTTCCATCCACAATCAAGGATGGACAAAATCTTAATTACAGCAATATTTTCATTTTTAAACACAACATTGTAATCTTATAAGTGCCGTTGCAACATACTCAAGCTCTTACGATATGATCTGTTAACTTTACCCATCGCCTTATATTATCTAATCGATCTGAAAATTTGTGTTATAGTCTCTCTACAAACTATATAGTTCTTGTCTTAAGGAATTACAGTCTAAAAAGCATAATAATAATGATCAGTACAAGGAAGATTCTTGGAAACCCATTACCATTTTATGCAATACGTGCAAGTTAATGGAGAAGAAAGTGGAATATTTGGTTAAATCACTTTTAAGAGAGCCTGAAGGCAGGTTCCTCGTTTCAACTTTGGTTTTCGTAAACATATACCAAAAAATAATTGTACGTGATGTTTGTTGATGAAGAAAAGACATGTGGTAAAGTCTTTTTGAAATCCTTAAATTTCATGCACTTTAGCTCGGGAAACAACTTTCAAGTTTCATCAAAATTTGTTTCGGGTAAAAAATTAATGACCCTTTCTATAACTTTTCATTCGTGTTCCTCATACCTTCATCTTGAGTGTCATATTGTTTGGCTCTTTATTTAATAATAGTTGCAGTAGTTCCCCTTACCGTCCACTAATATTTGTACGCAGATGATTTGTGCTTTGCCTGTCTTGCAAAAAATAATAATGATAATAATAAATAAAAGGCTAAATGCAAAGAGGCGGTCAATAGGGTAACGTATTCACGGTTTCAGTGGGCTTCCTGTTTTCAACGAACGATCAAGACAACTACTGTCATCTTTCACCAGGTAAGCAACACGGGTAAAATAGGCACGCGACCATATAACAATTACTTAAGACTGTGCAGGCTACCATTGGACATCGTAACATCATTGTTCGCATACGGCGTGTGGCGTGATAACCTTAGTTTTTTTTTTTGGATTCGTTTAGGGGGTTATTTGCTAAGCTTTTTTTTTTTTCTCGTCTAGCATTTTCTGAATATTTCCACTCCCATCTCGAGTCCTATCTCATGTTGGTGCTCGGACCAATAACATTTTTGAAGATAAGTTCAAGTTTGCTTTATATGTTCCATGCTGTACATCAGCAAATCTAGAAAAAGTCATTGCGATTGGTCAACTCACTGAAAAAGACTTTATCCTTGTATTCAGAAGAGGATTTTTGAAAGGTACCAATTGGTTTCCGCAAACTTTAGTTTTAAAGTTTAACAAGCCACCCCTTGGTGATTGGAAATCATCTTTTAATAAGAATTGTTTGCAGGAGGTTTATTTTGCTCGTCTGAAGATCTCACAAACATCCATCACCAATGTGTTCCCCCACATCAGCAAATGCCATTGGTTTTTGAACAACAATATTTCATCAGTTCTCAGTCGATCGGAGTTTAGGCACCATATATTTGGTTTGGTCAATTGATTTTTAGTATTCTCTTTCCTTATCACTAGTACTGGTGACTGGTTGGGATTGCCCTACCAGTAATAAAAACGTTTGAGCGCTTCGGCGACCCATTGCAATATATATATATATATATATATATATATATATATATATATATATATATATATATATATATATATATATATATATATATATATATATATATATATATATATATATATATATATATATATATATATATATATATATATATATTTCAGAATTAGTTGAGTGAGGACGTGCTATGTAGCGCTCCTGAGTCTAAACTGCTACCCTATTTGAAACTGTTCTATTGCATAGTGTTATAATGTCTGGTAGAAATAGTGATAGTGACTTTACTAATATTGTAACTCTCGATGTTAACCATGATGACAAGAGTACTAAAGATTTGACAACGTTTCTTAGCAGTTACAAGCCTAAAAAATCTGTAAATTTAAGATCGAAGAAAACAGGATCATCTGCTGGCGGATCGCAACCTACACTTGATTCAACATTTTTTGACGAGCTGATAAAACATTTGAATTCTATTCAGAAAAAACTTGATGAAATTAGCTCACAATTAAAAATCAGTAATGCTAAATCTATCAAAAATGAAAATGATATATAAGAATGCTTAAAGAAAAACTTAACGACAAGGATAAAAAAAATTGATGAACTCGAAACAAGATTGGATGACTTTGGAACGTCGATCACGCAGTGAAGAAGTTTTGTTAACTGGAGGTAATCTTGAAGATTCCACAATGAATGATGCAGACTTTGTAAAAAATTTGATATCTACGACTCTTGGAATTGATGATTACTATAGTTTTAAAGTTGAACGATTTGGTAAGTCTAAAATGATATTGCTAGTGTATTTTAGTGACGTGACTTTCATCCCGAAACTGTTTAAAAACTTTTATATTTGTAAAACCTCCGCATTTGTATTCGAATTTTTATTTAACACAGAAAAACGCTTTGGACAGCTAAAGAATTGCGTTTAATTAAAGAGACATTTGGTAATATTCATTCTGTATTTAGTTTTAAAGGTAAAGTTTATGTAAAACTAACTAAGGATGGACCCAAGAAACTTGTCTATAATATGACGGATGTTAACGAGTATAAAATTGTTTAAAATTGACTGGTGTGTACCTTTTCTCTGTAATTTAATTATTATGGCTTAGCATTTGGACTCTTTTGTAACATACGATATTTGCGTCCTAATGAGCGAACTGGATAATTTATTTTTTAACGAGCAGTGTCTTTGTAATAAAGAATGTTAACGAGTTAACTAAGCAAAAACTTTTAAATGGCTAGTTTTCGGTATTAAATTTTAATGTTTGGAGTTTAGTGGCCAACTTTGTAAATTTTATTTCAATGTTAAATATTATAATTTAAATGTAGCTTATGTTAATAACTGAAACTTGGTTAACTGACTCAACTAGCTGTTTATATAATATTAAAGGCTATAAGAAAATTTGGGTAAATAGGAATAGTAGAGGTGGTGGAGTTTTGATGTATGTTCGAAACGATATTGCTGTTGATGTGATAGATAATTTTACAGATATATGTGATTCTCATGAATGGCTATTTATACGCTTTAATTTAAGAGGTTTGGGGAAAGTTATACTGGGTGGAATTTATAGGCCACCTAATGGGTCTATTGCTGATTTTAATATTTTTCATGTAAATGCTTTGAATGATATTCGTCGGTTGAGTTCAAGGTGTATACTGAGGAGAGACTTTAATATAAATTATTTTTGTAACCTAAATATCGATTCCGCCGAATATTTTAATATTCTGGTAAGTTTTTGTTACCAATTTTTAATCGCAGTGCCAACTTATGTATCACCGGCCAATGTTGATTACTTAAGTTTAATTGATCATATCTGGAGTAATTTATATTGTAATACTGAGGCATTTATTCTTGAATTTTTGCTTGCCGATCATTTTCCAAGTCTCGTATTCTTTGATTTTCAATTAAATGATGTAAGGAAGGTATCCTTCAGAGATTTTTCTGTTGGTAATATTGTTAAATTTAATGAACCATGTAACAATAGAGTTGTTTTTAATGTATCACCTGAGCTCCCCGTTGATGATTTGGTTGAATCTTTCCTCAACTGGGTAAATGGTATTGTAAATAAATTTTTTCCTAAAAAAACTAAACAAATTTCAAATAAACGGAGCTCATGGCCTTGGATATCCAAATCGATTATGACTTGTATTAGAAAGAAACATAAATTATTTAAAAATGCTAAAAATACACCAAATATCCTACGCCCAATTTAAGTCATATTCAGTTTTATTGAAATACTTATTAAAATATATATATATATATATATATATATATATATATATATATATATATATATATATATATATATATATATATATATATATATATATATATATATATATATATATATATATATATATATATATATATATATATATATATGCAGGAGCTTAGGATACAGCCACAAGTTTTGGAATTGGAGCTCAGATTTTGAAAAAATCGGCACTCGAGAAGAAAAATTAAAGTCGTAAAGAATATATTGGATCTGTTTGCATTGTCACAATTTTGTTGCGTTTATTAAAAACATCTTGGTAAATAGTTTTCCTTTCTCTTCCTCAAAGCATCTTCCCTTATATATACTTTTACCATCCTGAAATTTTTTAGTCACAATCCATCTGGTTGAAATTAACTTTTGTCCTTCTGTTCAAACTTCTTGCTATATGTATTAAGATCTTTTATTTTTAATGTTAAAATTTCAATTTAAATTTTTAATTTAAATGTTCTAAAATTATTTATACCTTTTAAAGTTTTATAAATATTTTGACAGTATCTTGCCTTTATTTTTTATTATATCTAAAGGGTGTTCTGCAGGAGCTGATAGAGTGAGAATAGGAAGGGGAACCTACTTATATATATATATATATATATATATATATATATATATATATATATATATATATATATATATATATATATATATATATATATATATATATATATATATATATATATATATATATGTGTGTGTGTGTGTGTGTGTGTGACTTTTTTTTTTTTGGTGAGTGTGTTTCTATTTAATAAGGTGCTATTTGGATGGGGACAGATCCTAATGTAGAATAGAGCTGTGCTCGCGTCTGTCTGGTGTGAAGAGATTTTTGTTTTATAGACTAAGAGACCGGAGGTTGTATTTGGTTGTGACTATAGTGAATCATTCTTTAATAGGTCTACCTAGGCTGATGACTTTAACAATCGATATCGTGAAGGTTGTCATATTGTTCATTAACAAATTAAATTTCAGGTTTTAAAATTGTTTAATTCGTTGAATATTAGGTTATCATATTATTTTATTTAAATAAGCTATTACAATGCTATAAAACTGGGCAGTAATTTTATTTTCTTTAGCTGTTATTTTTGTGTATTTGAATGGCATAGCTTAAAATAGTGTGTTTCGTTTTAGAAAATATTGAAATATTCGAGTATATTTGACATTATGACTTAAGCGAATCAGTATGGCAGTATTTAGTTTAGTTTGAAAATATTTGGCATATTGATTTTAGGGAGAGTCCTTAGATTTCACTTTCAGGAAGGGTTTTTAACTTTCACTGGAACTTCCATTCAACTTGTCTTTAAATATAGTTTTTTTAGGGCTGAGGTTATCTAGAAAACCTTTTTTTCTGCGCATGGTTTTTTGTTGTTTTCAAACAATGAAATCGTAGAATCTAGTTGATAGCTTGGTTATCATTTAAGGAATAATGATAAACGACTGCTAAAGACGCTAATTCACGGCCTGTCTTGGAAGTTCGTATTTAATATATATATATATATATATATATATATATATATATATATATATATATATATATATATATATATATATATATATATATATATATATATATATATATATATATATATATATATATATATATATATATATATATATATTTTTAACCCTTCAGAAAATTCGCAACGGCCACCAGCAGTTCCCTAAGGTGTCTCAGAGTGGAGAAGTGTTGGGAGGGTTCAGTGTTATGTGAAGGTAGGGCATCTCAGAAATAGGTGTTCTGTTTTTTCTGGTTCTTGCATACATATTTGGCATATTGAAAATAGTGTGTTTTTGTATATTGAATCTATGTTTTGTATGCTAGAAGGTTTGGCTGGTGGCCTGACCTCAATCTAGATGGGTTCTTTAGGTTTTGCGTTGTAATGTGTTGTGTGTGTTTGATATGATGGGGGTTGTTCGTTGAGGAGGTGATTTGGTTGGCGAAAGTTGTTGTAATTTTGTCTTTTGAAGGTGTATGTGTGTTTGTTTAGTGATACCTTGTTTGGAGTAGGTTTAATGGTTCTGAATATGTTACTGTATTTGTGGGCAGGAGATGATGGGGTGATAGGGTATAGTAACATGGCTGTGATATGTCTAGTGTGTTTGTGCAGGATTTGGTTCCAATCATATATAAGTGAACACGGATCGGGACTTTTTTTTTGGGTTTCTTCGTGTAAATGTTGAGTTGGAGTGGTTCTAGTGCAACCTGTGATGATTCAAAGAGCGGTATTATTTTCTTCTTTTTTTGTAATTTCTCTGTGTTTGAGTGTGAGGTGGCAGGGTACCTGGCTGTAGATGCGCAATTAAGAGTTGGTCTGGCAAACTGTTTGTATACTATTTTTCGGGAGAATAGTTCGTTACTGAAGTTGTTTTTTGAGTGTTCGTATGATGTTTAATTTCAGGTTTGCAGTGTTGGTTATGTTTTGAATGTGTTTTGAGAAGGTGAAGTGTGTGTCATATGTAAGGCCTAGGATGTATGGAAATTTTTTTTTGAGGAATGAAGATATTCAATTTTACTTGGGAGTAGATGAAGATTGATGTCTATAGGTAGTAATAAGGATAATTGAGGATTTTTAGAGGGAAGCTATCATTCTGCTTGATATTAACCATGTTTCCAGTTGTCGAATGTATGATGAGTGAGTATGGTGGCTGTGGATATGGAAGAGTTTTGTATCATGATGGATATGTCGTCGTCTTATGTTATTAGTTTTATTTCTAGAGTTTGTTGGGTTGGTAGGTCTGCTTTGCACAGATTATATAAGCTGAGTTCAGAAACCAAACAAAAGGGATCTGATCTGTGGCTTTTTGGCTGAAAGACGTTTTTTCTTTCAGCCAAAAAGCCACCGATCAGATCGCTTTCGTTCAGATTCTGAACGCAGCTATAGTGTAGGGGATAAGATGGCTTCCTATTGGACACCATTTCTTAGTTTTACTAATATATATATATATATATATATATATATATATATATATATATATATATATATATATATATATATATATATATATATATATATATATATATATATATATATATATATATATATATATATATATATTTCAAATAGGAGTTTAAACTATGTCAGTGAAATAAACATCTTTCCCCATCTGTTCTTAAAAGTTCTCACAAGGCTCCCAAAAATATAATATTTTCAGACTAGCTTGTCTCGATGCAGGTCCATGAGTCTTCTCCAAACTGTAAGGTAGAGTTTCAACACTTATAATTTCAAATGCAGGTTCTAAAGTTGATACAAAGCTGTTGGCAAAGAAATCTCATGGCTGTTTGGTTAATCAGTCCTTTCGTCTTTGCTACATTATCTAGAAAGATTTGTTGCTCCTCTATAGATTTTGAAATATAATTTTATGGAAACTCATTTATTATTTTTTAAAAATTAAATATTGTCAAAAATTCATTTTTGAAAATAAATTTTAGCTCTTAATTTTTAATAATTCTGTTCAGCACTATCTTAATGCGTAAACATTCCTCTTCTTATTCTCTCCTCAATATTCTTTTTTATTTTTCCAACTTTTTTTTTTTTTTTTTTTTTTTTTTTACCCCTGCTTTTAGGCATATATATTCTCGACAACGGCCAAGTCATGTTAATTGTTATATGTTTAAATATAAAATATAAATTGTTCAACCAGTAAAACATTTTAATTTCCTTTTAAGTATCTAATTCCTTATTCTTATCCTTTAGTTAAGAGGAATTAGTCTGTGCCAGGCTACTTTATTCTGAAAGATATGAAGGTGAAACTTAATGAACATTTATATATGTACTTGCGAACAAATGATTGTTCCCGATCGTCAGTTAATGCTCTTAAATTAAAGAACTCATCTTCCTATCCTAAATATTCTTGGAAAAAATAGCTATGATTGATAAGGATTGTTTTTTTGTTTAAAATCTCGGATAAATTTAAAGATTGAATGAAATCATACTCATTTCCTTTCTACCACGGATTCAATTATCGAACTTAATTGCTAGTTAACCAATATCAAGGATATTGAGTATCAGAAGAGAGGAAATTCTCATTAAACCGTGTTAAAAATGTGCATTCAATTGCCATATAGAACAAATTAAGATTGCTTTCACTGAACAAATGCACCAGTGTTTATGGCAAATAAATATAAAACTTCTGATAATCAGTTATTTTTAATCATTGATGGACTTTTCAACAAAGATTGAAATGGACAGGTATTTGGTCTTTTTATGTAATCTAATGTTGTTTTTGCGGCTTCAAGTCAACCAAGAATCTGTTCAGGTTTCAAGATCAGTTATTTTTTCATTTTATTTAAAAACTGTACAAGAGTATTAACAACCCTTGTTTGGAATACTGGTCTCGGATATTGTGGTGTTCCAGTTGAAATTATATATATATATATATATATATATATATATATATATATATATATATATATATATATATATATATATATATATATATATATATATATATATATATATATATATATATATATATATAGAGAGAGAGAGAGAGAGAGAGAGAGTGCTAATTTTAATTCATTTTTAAAATAAGACTAACTGAATGAATATACAGTATAGTTTTTAAATTTTATTCAAAATATAATGTTAACAGTATTTCCCATTTCCTAGTGCGATAAAACTATTTGTTATTGAATTAACGACAATATGTATGTATCTACCTTATTTTTTAATCTAAATTTTAAATTACATTTTAGTCTGTTGCACCAGCTTTAAATGAAATAATATATATATATATATATATATATATATATATATATATATATATATATATATATATATATATATATATATATATATATATATATATATATATATATATATATATATATATATATATATATATATATATATATATATATATATAATATACAACTAAGGTAAATTTTTTCAAAATATATGGTTATTTTATCAATAAATATTGATAAAATAAAGTATATAGAGCTTATGAAATCAAAAAAAAGAAAAAAAAAAACAATAAAGACGCTGATAAAAGGTATATAAAAGAAACTAAAATTCTAAAAAAAAAATGTGAAAAATACAAAAAAAAAAAAAAAAACAATTTGATAAATTTTTGGATACATATCAAAAATTACCAATAAATACGCTGATAAGAGGTATATAAAAGAAACTCGATGAAAGTAAAAAAAAAAATGTGCTAAATACAAAAAAAATTAATTGATAATTTGGATACATATCAATATTTTTTTAATTTAAAAGGGAAATCGATTTCCGATATTTTTAAATTTTATCGATATTAATCGAGAAATCGATATTTTTAAATATATCGACGATTTTCGATATTTTTAAATTCTATCGATATTAATCGAGAAATCGATATTTTTATAATTTATCGATATTAATCGATATATGGTGTCTACGATTTGGCCGACTTGTAAAAAATGTCTACGGTTTGGACGAGTTATAAAAAAAAGTTGTCGGCCCTTTGACCTTATCAAAAAAATTGTCGACGTTTTGGACAAGTGAGAAAATTTTGTTTTTGGCTTGTCGACGGTTTAACCTGTCGACGATTTTTCCTGTCTACGATTTGGGGTAATCCCCAAAAATCGTCGACAGGTCAAAACGTCGACAACTTTGTTTTTTTAAGATCAAGGCCGAAACTTTTTTTATAACTCGTCTAAAGCGTCGACCCTGATAAATAATATCGATTAATCGAAAGATTTATAGTGTCACGATTTGGACGACTTGTAAAAAAAGGTTGTCGACCCAATGACCTTAACAAAAAAGTTGTCTACGTTTTGGACGCGTGGCAAAATTTTGTTTTTGGCTTGTCGACGATTTGACCTGTCGACGATTTTTCCTGTCGACGATTTGGGGTAATCCCAGTTTCTTTCCTAGTGAACCTTAATCTAATTAGAAAGGTTGAAGCCAATACTTAGGGTCTCCACATACCTATTTAATATGCTGTGAACGTTTCACATCGTATCCCTGTAAGCCTTCAGCACAAACTAAATTTTACAAATTTCTATTTTAAAATACAATAAAAATATAAATTCATTAACTATATAAAAATCAAATATTTAAAATAATGATGATAAGAATAAAATAATAAAATTAAATAATAATATTGACATTGAAATTACAAATAAAAATAAAAGGAATTTTGGGAAAAAGGACTTCATTTTTAAGTGAAAAGGACAATAGGAGAAGATTCATCATTTAAAGATGGATAATGACTTAGAATAGGAAAAAGAGTAGGTATTTACATGGTCTTTTACTTCAGAGTTCTCGGGAGAGCAAATAAGAAGGTCTGTTTTAATGGAAACTTCTCTATGCTTATGAATCCTCACTTTTAATTGTAGACCAGTTTGGCCAACAAACGCCGAAGTACAGCTGGCACATTTAAATAAGTAAGTTCATGAGGATCTGAGAAAGCATTTTGTGAGATTCCTTGTGTCAGAAGAACGTATGAATTTTGAGAGAATTATAATTTATAAGAATGATATGGCATTGGTGGAATGTAGTTTCAAATAAAATAAGTATATTTCTATTAAGTTGAGATGTAAGTGATCCTATATACGGAATATTTAGGTATATTTTTTTTAGGTACAGTGGAAAAATGTAGAATGGGTCTGAAGATATTAGTGATTAACGGGTTAATTAATACTTTTTTCACTTATATCTTTAGGAACAAATTAAAATGGAAAAGTATTGTAATAAATTCCATCTCTGAATATATATATATATATATATATATATATATATATATATATATATATATATATATATATATATATATATATATATATATATATATATATATATATATATATATATATATATATATATATATATATATATATATATATATATATATATATATATATATATATATATATATATATATATATATATATATATATATATATATATATATATATATATATATATATATATATATATATATATATATATATATATATATATATATATATATATATATATATATATATATATATATATATATATATATATATATATATATATATATATATATATATATATATATATATATATATATATATATATATATATATATATATATATATATATATATATATATATATATATATATATATATATATATATATATATATATATATATATATATATATATATATATATATATATATATATATATATATACATATTATATTTATTTATTTATTCATTTCACTATCACCTTTCCCACTTTCGTGGGGTGGTGGTGCCCGTCACAATTCTCTTACAATCATACCCATTCTTACCTTTCAACCCCTTTCACCACCACCCTTCATCTCACTCTGTCCTCCGCAAGTCTTCTACCCTCTTCTAAACTCAAATTCCTTCCACCCAAAATCTCTCTCACTCCATCCATCCATCTCCACTTTGGCCTTCCCCTCCCCCTACCACCATCCACCTCGGATCTAAATACCTTGCCCACCATTCTGTCCTCATTCATTCTACACATATGTCTAAACCATTTTAGCACACCCTCCTCCGCTCTTTAAACTATACCCCTCTTCTATTTACATATCTCCCTTATTCTTTCAATTCTAATCCTATCAATCCTTCTCAATTTACATATCGCTCTCAAATCTTTCATCTCAAAGACATTCAAACTTTTCTTCGCTCGAGCACTTATCATCCATGTTTCGCACCCATACATTACAGAAGGTAAACACATACTTTCAAACATTCTTATCTTTATTTCTTTTGAAATTTTTTCTTTCTTCCATACTTCTCTTAGACCCCCCAACACTCTCATTCCCTCTACCACTCAATTCTTTATTTCTTTTTCCGTCCCACCCTTATCTTCCACCAACATTACTAGATATTTGAATTCATTCACCTCCTCAAGTTTCCTTCCTCCCACTTCTACACCTCCCCATCTCTTCATCCCCACCTCCAATCTTCATAAACTTACTCTTCCCTGGATTGACTTTCAATCTCATGTTTGCACATTTCCCCTCAAACTCTCTCACAAGTATTCTCAACTTTTCTTCAGATTCTGCCACCAACACCGCATCAACTGCAAAAAAGTAAAACATTCACATCCCATTCACTCTCCATATTAATCAACTTAATACCCTTCCCTTCTCTCTCCATTTCCCTAACTACACCATCCATCAATAGATTAAATAGCCATGGCGACATAACACACCCCTGTCTCAATCCCACTCCTATGCTAAACCAGTCCGAAAGTTCTCTCTTCACCCTCACTCTTGATCTACAATTCGCATAAAAAGCGTTCACTCCCTTCAGTAATTTTCCTTTCAACCCTCTTTCCATTAATATTTCGAATAACTTTCTCCTGCATACTCTATCATATGCTTTTTCTAAATCCAGAAAACATACATACTCCATTTTATTTTTTTCACGCAATTTCTCTGTAATCAATCTCAGTGTGAATACCTGGTCCACACATCCCCTACCCTCCCTAAAAACCCCTTGTTCCTCATCCATTCCCTCACTTGTCAATTCTTTCATTCTCCTCACTAACACCTTCTCATAAATCTTTCCAATCACGCTCAGCAGACTAATCCCCATATAATTTTTACACACCATCTTATCACCTTTTCCTTTGTATATGGGTACAATGCAGGAGTCCTGCCACTCCTGAGGCACTCTTCCTTCTCTTCAACACATATTAAACAATCTCACAAACCAGTCAATCAACTCTCTAGGTCCTTCTTTTATCATCTCTCCGTATATACCATCCATTCCTGCTGATTTTCCTTTCTTTACCTTTCTCACCGCTACTTCCACCTTCTCCTTACTAATATTTATCTCCTGATCATCGATAACTGCTTCTCCATCATTTCCTATCCCTCCCCCATTACTACACTCCATCCCTTCTTTCAACAATTCACTAAAATACATTTTCCATCTTTCTCCAACATCCTTCTCCCCTGTAATATTTCTCCATCTTCCCCTTTCACTCCCTCTCCCCTCTCTTCCCTTCCTTTCCTCACCCTATTTACCTCTTTCCAAAACATTTTATTTCTTTCCTTAAAATTTTCTGCTAACTTTCTGGCCCACTCCTCTTCTAATCTTCTTTTTACCCTCTTGACCTCTCTTTTCACCTCCCTACACCTCTCCCTATACTCCTCCCAATCCAATGCCTCCTTTGTACCCAGATACCTGTTAAACCTTCTTTCTTTTCATCATATTCTCCAAATCTTCATTCCACCATTCACTACCTTTCCTCCTTCCATTCCCTATTTTCTTTACCCCACACACACTTCTCGCAACCTCCATTAAAGCTATCTTCAATTTATTCCATTCCTCTTCAACATCCTCCACCTCACTCCTCAATACCTCTTTCCACTTCTCTCTTATTCCTCTTTTGTAATCATCTCTATTTTCCTCCTCTTCCATCCTTTCTCTCTCTCTCTCTCTCTCTCTCTCTCTCTCTCTCTCTCTCTCTATATATATATATATATATATATATATATATATATATATATATATATATATATATATATATATATATATATATATATATATATATATATATATTTTATATATCCTTCCGTGGGCAAAGGCCAGAGGCCTACCAAATTCCACTGGAGTTGGAAAAATCTTATCCAGATCGAAGGAGGACAACATGTCCAGACACACGGCATTCGAAAATATGCAAGTCAAAGGAGGTTGGGAAAACAGATAAAGGGAGTGTGTTCCATGCCATACCAGTAGAGTAGATGTAAGATTGAGCATAGCGGTTAAGTCTGGGGTCAGAGAGTCTAACAGAGAAAGGATGAGATTGTGTAGAAAGGTGTGACGCACGAGTCCTTCTATATGGACGAGGTAAGCAAGTTCAGAAAAGCAGTGTCCTTTGTAATAGCGATAGTAAAGAGAGAATGACTCAACATTTTGACTGGCAGAAAGAGATTGAGGAGAGTGAGTAAGAGCAGGAAAGTTGACAAGACGAGAAGCCGTAGACTCCACCTTCTCAATGATAGCTGTATGTGTGGAACCACCACAGATGTGCGACGCATACTCCAAACAAGGGCAAACAACACCCCTATACAGAGCAAGCAACTGAGGTGGCGTGAAGTAATTCTGAAGGCTCCTCTTAACACCCAACATCTTAGAAGGTTGTTTAGAATGAGAAGTAATGTGATCTTTCCAAGAAAGATCACGAGAAAAGGATACGCCAAGAATATTAAGAACAGATGAAGGTTTGAGTTGTGTGTTTTCTAAGAAAACATCATAGTTGTGTTGAAGATTGTGTCGAGTGAAGAGGTGGAGGAACTGAATTTTTGAGGCATTTAAAAAAACCATGTTTTTCCTGCCCCAATTTGAAATACGTGAAAGATCAGGAGTTAGTGTCTAAAATGCTACCCTTTTCGAGTCTATCAACTGCTGTTGGGTGGGGCGTTTTTCAAATTGAAAGGAATAATGAAGGTTGGAGTCATCAGCATAAGATTTGATAGGAGATGAGGTAATAGAGAGGTCATTAAAGAAAAGCAGAAAAAGTGTTGGGAATAGGACAGAGCCATGAGGAAACACCACTAATAAAAGATTTAAAAGATTAGCGGTGGCCGTCTACAACAGCTGCTATATAACTACCGGAAAGGAAATTAGTGAAAAGATCACAGAGAGAAGGATAGATACCGAAAGAGGGAAGTTTAGAAATCAAAGCTTTGTGCCAGACACTATCGAAAGCTTTCGATATGTCCAGCGCGACATCAAAGGATTCACCGAAATGCCGAAGAGCGGAGGACCAAGAGCCAGAGAGAAGGGAAAGAAGATCACCTGTAGAGGGTTCCTTACAAAAGCCATACTGGCGATCAGAGATAAGATTAGAATAATTGAGATGTTTTCAAATCTTCCTGTTAAGGATAGATTCAAAAAATTTAGAGAGAAACCGAAGTCAAAGAAATTGGACGGTAGTTGGAGAGCTGAGAAGAGTCCCCCTTCTTCGGCACAAGTTGAAGGAGCACACGTTTCTAGCAAGAAGGGAGGATTGAAGTAGAGAGACAAAGACGAAAAAGTTTACAAAAACAAGGTGCTAGCCCTGAAGCACAAGTTTTTAGAACCACAGGAGGAATACCATCGGGACCATACGCCTTCTTAGAAGTAAGCTAAGAGAGAGCAGAAATGACGTATTTAGAAGAAATTATAATTTTAGGCATAATTGAATTAGAGGAAGTTGAAGGAGGAGGAATAGCTCCGGAATCAACTAAGGTTGAATGAGAGGCAAAAGTTTGAGCAAAGAGTTCAGCTTTAGAAGGCAAAACAGCAGTTGTAGAGTCGGAAGATATTAAAGGAGGGAAAGAGGAAGCACTGTTAGAGTTGACATTTTTTGCAAAATGCAAGGAAGAAAGTGAAAAAGAGGAACCAGAAAGATTTTTGCATCTTCTACGGGGAAATGAGTTTTTAGTGTCACGAAGAATAGAGTTTGCACGATTCTGGGATGAAATACAAGCAGTGTGAGTTTCTGGAGTTTGAAGACGATGGTAATCCCTGAAGGCAACATCCCTGCGGCGATAGCGTGAGAGCAAGTAGAGATAAACCAAGGTTTGTTAGGTTTAGTAGAAGGGAAATAATATGAATATACGCCTCCATGCCAGAGAGAATCACCTCGGTAATGCGTTCTGCACACTCCGAGGGACCCCTCCCATGGAAGCAATAATCATTCCACTGGAAATCGAATAAGTACGAGTGCAAGTCCGATCAGCTTAGGACACTGAAGGGCCACAAACGTTTCCTTTCAATAGAATGTTGTTTTTCCTGAGGAAAGCATGACGAGATAGAAGAGGATACAGAGATATGAATGTGATCGCAGGAACCCAGTATAAGTATAAGAGAAGGATTAGAAGTTAATAAAAGGTCTTGAAGGTTGGGTTCATCTCCAAGACGATCAGGGATACGGGTAGGGAGCTGCATCAACTGCTCAAGGTCGTTTTGGATAGCGAAATGAGAGGCACGTTCGCCAGTTGTATCATGAGAACTAGAAGCCATTGGCTGTGATGAAAATTGAAATAACTTAATGATGATTTCAGAGAAATGAGAAGAAAAGAGAATGTGCTCTATTTTGGAGTAAATAGTCGAAGAATTTAGGATAGTCAGTAGAATTAGGAGATAAATAAACTGAACAAATGAATTTAGTAGTAGAATGGCAAGAGAGTCTAAGCCATAAGGTGGAAAATTCGGAAGACTACAAATTAGAGACACGAGAACAAACGACATCAATGGGCACATTTGCACAAAAACTGCCTTTGGCTGAAAATTGAGGATAGAAACAGTAGGAGGAAACAGAATAGGGTTTGTTATCAGAACGCTCAAACATCTGAGTTTCAGTCAAGAACAAGAGGTGTGGTCTATAATATAAGAGGTAATGTTCAGCAAAGTGGAAATTGGAGTGCAGACCACAAATGTTGCAGAAATTAATGAAAAAATAGATCGTGCATCAGGACAAGCTGTGTCTTGGTGGCACTAAACCAATCACCGGAGGCCACCAACTCCCAAGTGGTAATTTGGGAAGTGGTGGATGAGGGGCTATTTTTGGAAGGCGCCCCCCGGGGCTTCTCCGAGGCTACCGAAGTTGGCGCTATTTTTGATTTCTTTTAAAAAAAAAGATGTGTTATTATTAATATTTTATGAGGGTAAAGGAGAGCCTACTTCGTGTAGAAGAAGATAAGCGCGAAAGGGTGCGAACCATTGGGCACCGTGATGACATGGGAAGTACCCTTAACATCCCGTATACCCAAAAGGGAGTAATCTCATCGCCTCGGGAGCGCTATTTCCCTCCCCCATATATATATATATATATATATATATATATATATATATATATATATATATATATATATATATATATATATATATATATATATATATATATATATATATATATATATATATATATATATATATATATATATATATATATATATATATATATATATATATATATATATATATATATATATATATATATATATATATATATATATATATATATATATATATATATATATATATATATATATATATATATATATATATATATATATATATATATATATATATATTATATATATATATATATATATATATATATATATATATATATATATATATATATATATATATATATATATATATATATATATATATATATATATATATATATATATATATATATATATATATATATATATATATATATATATATATATATATATATATATATATATATATATATATATATATATATATATATATATATATATATATATATATATATATATATATATATATATATATATATATATATATATATATATATATATATATATATATATATATATATATATATATATATATATATATATATATATATATATATATATATATATATATATATATATATATATATATATATATATATATATATATATATATATATATATATATATATATATATATATATATATATATATATATATATATATATATATATATATATATATATATATATATATATATATATATATATATATATATATATATATATATATATATATATATATATATATATATATATATATATATATATATATATATATATATATATATATATATATATATATATATATATATATATATATATATATATATATATATATATATATATATATATATATATATATATATATATATATATATATATATATATATATATATATATATATATATATATATATATATATATATATATAATATATATATATATATATATATATATATATATATATATATATATATATATATATATATATATATATATATATATATATATATATATATATATATATATATATATATATATATATATATATATATATATATATATATATATATATATATATATATATATATATATATATATATATATATATATATATATATATATATATATATATATATATATATATATATATATATATATATATATATATATATATATATATATATATATATATATATATATATATATATATATATATATATATATATATATATATATATATATATATATATATATATATATATATATATATATATATATATATATATATATATATATATATATATATATATATATATATATATATATATATATATATATATATATATATATATATAATATATATATATATATATATATATATATATATATATATATATATATATATATATATATATATATATATATATATATATATATATATATATATATATATATATATATATATATATATATATATATATATTATATATATATATATATATATATATATATATATATATATATATATAATTAGTGATGGATCTCATTTCATATTTTCTATTCATTTGCGGATATAGAATTTTCTGCAAGTGTGGATGCGGATGTGAATTTTAATGAGGATCCTCTTGGATGCGTATGTGGATGTCCATTGCTAATTATATATATATATATATATATATATATATATATATATATATATATATATATATATATATATATATATATATATATATATATATATATATATCGAAAGTTGAATTTCCCTATATTATTTAATGTACTGTAAACATCCAATTTATTGCACAACTTTTTCCAATAACGATTTTAAAAATCATTATTTTCTATTTCAATGCTCGTTCCATAGATATAGTAATCACTATACTTTACATTTTTTCAGTTCTTAATTATTGTGACTGCTAAATTAGTAAAACTAAGAGTAATTATCTATTTTTATTCATTATGCGGTTTTTTTCTGCATTTTTATTAATGGCATACAAATTATGAAACATATTAGAGTCTTGTGCAGTTAAACTTATAATCTGGAAAAAAGCAAAATTTATTTTATATGTTGGTTCAAATGACACTAGCAGTATTCAGTGAGATTGTAGTGACTGTTAAAACTAATAAATCACATAGCATGGTAAAAATATGATCATCTTATTAGTTCGGTTCAATTTTTAAACTTACAATTTGCTCTTGTTTTCTGTTTTATTTATTTTATTTTAAATATAATAGAATAAACTGATAATTATTGGTATAATGAAATATTCAGCATCATTTTTCTGATTTATATTCAACACCAGTTTGTAGTTAATTTCTATTTTCCTATTTAAATTTACCATAGATATTGCCTAAGACGACAGATTTCGAGCACTCCAATATAGTTATTTTTATTAACAAGATATGCATTTTGGAAGAGTAACATGGTTTTTAATATTTATTATTACTTTCTAAATATAATCTTTATGTATTCATTAGAATACAATATAAATTGGCAAGCCGAAAATTATTTATGTTGTAATAAAAATATGTCCAAATTTAAATATATATATATATATATATATATATATATATATATATATATATATATATATATATATATATATATATATATATATATATATATATATATATATATATATATATATATATATATATATATATATATATATATATATATATATATATATATATATATAAATAGGGTGGTTAAATTTTAAGGGCCGATGTTGATTTTGAATACAACACAAATTACTTTACATTGTGTATCTTTCCATGGTTCAAATTGAGTAAGTCTGAAATTGAAAAAAGTCAAAATGAAATGCAGTAAAAAACTTGACGTTTAGGTGTGGTTCACATTCAACATCGGCCCATACAATTTAACCACCCCTATATATATATATATATATATATATATATATATATATATATATATATATATATATATATATATATATATATATATATATATATATATATATATATATATATATATATATATATATATATAATATAAAATGACGTTTGAAGAAAAACAAATTTTTATAACGAAAAATGAGTACGAGCATTATTTTGTGGCATTTCCATTTTTGATCTTATTTTTGGGTGATGGTAAATCTTTACTTAGATGCTTCCTTGTATGAGACCTTAGCATAAACTTTTTTGCATACTTATAAAATAAAGTAACAAACATCAATAACATAAATTTTTTGCCTCTAACTATCCTCGCTCTTCAATGACCAAACCAAGATTTCTTAGAAATTTGTCAGGATCACCAATGAGAATGGAAATTAGGATAATAATAAAAGTTATAGATGAAAGTTTGTAAATCCTGCGGATGATTTTTATTGTTCTCAGGCGGTAGAAGAGAAAATTCAGACTCAGAATTACATTAAGTTTCTCTTATTACCTGAACCATCCTTCTGTATCATGACAGTAAAAAATGTCCACCTTGAATCAAAATAATTTAACTATTTCCTTCTTTACCGCGATAAATTAAAAAATTTCTGTAATGAAAAATTCCTTTCCTAACAGTTTTAAATTTAAGATATATGATAATTCATGAAAGGTTGAAATCGCAAGTTTTATGATTTAGTTCAGATTAATAAGATTTTGCAAATGACGAACAGTATTCAAAATCTCTGCTGATAATAATGAATTTCCATTTTTGGGTACGATCAAATCTTAAAAGAAAAATTTTTTTATTTGACCGATTGAACTGAAATTTTCAGGATATATACATTTTTCCCGAAGTTCTAAATTGATTTCGAGAGTTTTCCTGAGTCTATAACAGTTTGAAAGTTATTTGGACCCAAAGTTGAAAAAAATTATTAGTGTGTTCAAACCACTGGTCCACAGCAGCTGAAAATTTAACTGAATAATCTTAGCTCCAATTTCTTGCATTAGTAGGAAAAGATTTTTGATGTCACGCCTAGAAAAAATGTTATAAACACTTGAATTTTTTCTTGAAAAATTTTTTTTTGCAAAAAGCCTACCCTTTTGCGTGGCTAGAAAAAAATTATTAAAAAAAAACCTACCTATTAATTTCATTTTTGGATCTAGTTTAGAGTAGGAAGAAGGCTACAACTTTTAATTGGTGCATTATTAAATTTTATTTGTTTGAAATAGCCTCTCAAACTTTTGGGAATTTTTAAAATTTGGTCGAAAACTGGACTTTATTTGAGAGTATATATCTCGAAACCAACGAATGCATCGAATAAAGTTTAGATGTGAATTTGTAGCCTCATCCCTCCTCTATGCACCTACTAAAAATAAAAAATGAAATAGCTGTAGTTTTTTCTTAAAAAATTTTTGTCCGAAAAGGTGGATTTTATTTTTTCAAAAATTTTTTTTTCGACAGTTAGTTTTGGGTTTATAGAATTTTCTTATAACTCTGAGAGCAAAACTCTGTTAAAAACTTTTGTAACCAATAGAATTTTGAATATTACCTTCCAAATTTCAGGTCATTCTGAAAAGTGTTTTGCCCCATCCTTGATTTGAAAGGAGGGTCAAATTTAAAAAAAAAAAAATAATAAAAAATAATAATAATAATAATAAAATTGCCATTGTAGACTCAGAAAAACTCTAGAAATGAACTTTTTTCACCGGGAAAAACGTTTTATACACTGAAAATTTCACGGAAATCGTACGAAAAGAATTTTTTATGTAAATGGACCCTCCACTAATGTCAAATGAAAGCATACTACCTTCTGATATAAATTTCTAACTACTTCCAAAAACGTATTAAAAATTTCGACATTGACCTTTCTTCCTCGCACTAGTTCTTATTGATCGGAAGCTAAAACTTAAAAATACTTTTTATAGATTGAAAGCTTTCCCCATCTTTATCTAATTCAACTCTTGATCACCATTAATAATCATTACTTTCCGTCTCACCTCAGGTTTTCCTGTCTTTATCTGAGATTTATATATGATGAGTAAATACTATCCTAATCTTTTAAAAGTTAAAAAAACATTCTTTCCCACCTTTGGAGAATGTGCTTTTGAGCTGACACAATATCTCTTTCAACTACTCTGTGAATGCCTTAATTAGCAAAACTTTTTTAGCATTGAATAAGGTTTTATCCTGTTGGTTCCTTAAAAAGGGTAGCGGTTCTGAAATTTCTAGTTACCTCCCTATAGCAATCACTTGTATTCTGACCAAAGATATTTGATTTTCAATTAGAATCTTTTTTCCTGAATCACCTAGAACCTTATCCGGTTTTATTTAGATCAGCAACGATTGAAGAAATCAGATGATGTATTGTACTTTCCTAACTTACCAGTGTGTAGTCTATTTCTAGTAAGATTATATCTTCATCACTTAAAAGCTTGTACATATCTTAGAAACATGCGTTATTTATGAGACAGTGTAAGTTTTTATACTTAATGTCTAATTTTAGCATATATATATATATATATATATATATATATATATATATATATATATATATATATATATATATATATATATATATATATATATATATATATATATATATATATATATATATGTGTATATATATATATATATATATATATATATATATATATATATATATATATATATATATATATATATATATATATATATATATATATATATATATATATATATATATATATATATGCTTGACGTCTGAAAGATAAGTATGGTTTTAATTTTTCAGTAAGTAAACTTTTACTGTTTTAAACTTGCTACTTATTTTCTTCGATGTATAAATTGAATTTCTGAAGTATAAATTTTTCATCATAATTTGATTTAATAATTATAGTTTTAATATTTTCAAAATTGATTTTAATAGTTTTAATAATTTTAACAATAATTATTTTAATTAGGTTACTGGATTGTGTGCTAGCGTGTGTGCATGTGAGCTTGTGGGAGTGAGTTAGTGAGTGCGTGAGTGCGGGCGTGCGTGTCTGGGTGTGTGCGTGATTTTTTTTTTTTAAATGCCTAATTTGAGTGTTCGTGGGGCTGGGCGTAGACGGGGGCTTTCTATTATTTTTGCTAACGTTCGTGGCCTTCGATCTAATCTCGCGTCTGTTGAACACTACCTCACTACCTCTCTTCCTAACCTTTTACTTCTGTCTGAGACCCAGCTGGACAGGGATTCTTTCTCTAGCAATCTTAATGTCTCTAACTACAACTTTTTTCCCAATTTCCGTCTAAATGGTGGAGTCTGTGCCTATATTAACATTAACACTCCTGTGACACGTCTCGTAAATCTAGAATCTCCTAATTTCGATGTTTTATGGCTTAAAATCTGTCTTCCTACTACTACAATTATCTTGTGCTTCTGCTACTGCTCCCCTAATGGAACAGATTTTCCAGTCTTTTTTCAATATCTTACTACTACTCACGAGACTGTCACTTCTTCTCATCCAAATGCTGAGGTCCTCTATTTAGGGGATTTCAACGTACACCACACTGAGTGGTTGGGTTCCTCTCATACTGATACAGGTGGGAGGGAGGCCAATTCATTCAGCATTCTTAACGATCTGGAGCAGTTGATTAGGGAACCCACACACATTCCAGATCGTCCTAAACCAATTCTTGAATACACTTGATTTATGCTTCACAACTACTCCTTCTAGTTATAAATACACCATTTTCCCTCCTATTGGTAACTCTGACCATAATCTTATAGCTCTTAGTTATAATGCTTTCTCTCCAACAGCTCCACCATGCCCTAAACGTACTTTCTGGCACTTTAATCGGGCTAATTGGGGGGCAATGCGTCGCTTCTTTGCTAACTATCATTGGAGTGAATCTTGCTTTGTCTCGGGGGACGCTTCTGTCTCTGCTGAAAAGGTAGGGGCAGTAATCCTTGAAGGGATGGGCAGATTCATTCCATCTTCAACTAAATCTTTTTCTCCTCAAAATCCATGGTTCGATGGCAATTGTTCTCTTGCCCTTCGGGAGAGAGACAATGCTTATCGTGAATGGAAAAACTCTCCTTCTCCTATCACTCTTGCTAATTTTCATTCAGCCCGGAATCGATTGCAGGGATGTTCTTCGACGGACTAAGCGTACTTTCATTAAAAGGAAGTGCGCTGACCTCCATGGCTCTCCTACTGATAAAAATTTCTGGCCTCTTGTCAAAAATATCTCTAACAACTTCTGTAAATCTGCCTTTCCTCCTCTTATTCGCTCTGATGGTTCTGCAGCTAATACTCCTTCTGAAAAGGCTAATCTCTTCGGCCTCCTTTTTTCATCTAATTCCACCCTGCTCGATTCTGGCATCCCTCCTCCTACTCCTTCTCCTCTCAGGTGTCCCATGCCTCTACCTATAATTACTCATGATCGGGTGCATGAGATCCTGAATTCTGTGAACGTCAGGAAGGCCAGAGGTCCGCATGGCATTCTCCCTAGTGTTTTTAGGGAGTGTGCTTCCGAGTTGGCCCCTGTCCTCGTTCAGCTCTACTCTCTATGCCTTAATACTAATACTTTTCCTCTATGCTGGAAGCGTGCGTTGTTTCAGCCGATCCCGAAAAAAGGTAGCCGTTCTGACCCTTCTAACTATCGACCTATAGCTCTCACTTGTGTTCTATCTAAAATTTTTGAAACTCTCCTCAACTCTCATTTCCTGGATCATTTGGAGTCTCATTCTCTTCTCTCTGATCACCAGTATGGCTTTCGTCGCTCGAGGTCAACTGGTGACATACTTTCCTATCTTACTGATCTATGGTCTTCTGCCCTTAGGGACTTCGGGGAGTCTTGTGTGGTGGCGCTTGACATATCCAAGGCTTTCGACCGGGTATGGCATGCGTCACTACTCTCTAAGCTCCCTTCCTTTGGGTTTCCTCTTTCTCTTTGCTTACTCTTGTCTAGTTTTCTCTCAGATCGTTCCATTTCGGCAGTTGTAGATGGAGCGACCTCTTCCTCCTTTTCTGTCAACTGTGGTGTTCCTCAGGGTTCTGTTTTATCTCCAACCTTATTCTTACTTTTCATTAACGATCTTCTCCACTGCACTTCTAACTCTGTTCACTCTTATGCTGATGATTCAACTCTACATTCTTCTACTCATTTCAAATCTGCTCCCTCTTTTGCTTCTAGAGTTGCTTCTCGTCTTCAACTTTCCGATTCTATTCTTGCCGATCTGGATGGAATTTCCCGGTGGGGTCATAGCAACCTTGTGAAATTCAACTCTTTAAAAAACTCAACTTCTTTACATCTCCCTCTCAAAAACACCTCCCAACTTTCCTATCCTCTTCGATGGCTCTCCCGTCTCACCTGTAAATAACATTAACATTCTTGGTCTAAACATAAACAACAAACTGTCTTGGAAACCACATATCACAATGGTTGCTAAAGCTGCCTCTAAGAAGCTGGGAGTTCTGTTCAGGTTGCGAGAGTTTTTTTCTTCTGAGCAGTTACTCCAGATATATAAGGGTCTTATTCGCCCTTGTATGGAGTACTGTTCTCACATTTGGGGGGGTTCTGGCTCCTCCTCTCTTCTGGATAGGGTTGAGTCAAAAGCTATGAGATTAATAAACTGTCCCCTACTTTCAAACTCTCTTGACCCTCTGTCTCTGCGACGTGACGTTGGCGTGCTATCTCTTTTCTACAGGTACTACAATGGCAGGTGCTCGAGGGAATTGGCCTCTCGCATTCCTCCACCGTTGCGTCGTCCTCGTTGCACGAGGGGTGCCCTGCTTTCGCACCAATTTTGTGTGGACGTAGGGAATCCCAGGCTAGCCCGTTGTGGTACCTCCTTCTTTCCAGCCACCTCTATTCTGTGGAATTCTCTACCATCTTCTATTTTTCCAACTGTATTTAATCTTCCACTCTTCAAGTCTTCCGTCTGCGCCCACCTGAGGGCTGTGCGTTAGGTGTGTGTGTTTGTGTGAGTTTTGTCCTTGTGTGTGTGCCCCCTCCTTGAAAAGGGCTCTGCCCGTGAGTGGTGGCGTTTTGTAAAAAAAAAAAAAAAAAAAAAAATATGTATATATATAGGGTGTTTCAGAAATGATTCGCCAATTAAAGAAGTCATTGTAAAGATCAGCTATGGAAAAATTTAACCTATCAGAAGTAGCTATGAATGAATTATTCGATATGCATACAAATCGACATGACGAATGTAATGTGACCCACGACAGTTTTCCTTTGCGTAAGACCAACACCAATACTATATGGCTTACTGTAGACTACTTCATAGATTTTAAATGTGAAAAACAGGGAAGTGAATAGAAAGTCACTTGTATGAAATTAGTGCCCCTAAACAACAAATATCTGTTAAACAACTATGTTTTTTGGCTTTCTTTTACATATTATCTCATATTATAGAATTCATAATGAAGGAATTGGCTGGTATGTATTTTATGCATGGATGAGCGAAAGAGTAATTCGAATTTGGCTTGAAGACTGTATGCAGAAGCATACCAACACGACTTTATACTGGAAATGAAATAACTGTGGCCATCTACTATCAACTCGGAGAGTGTGGTACCATTTGACTCCAAATCACCGACTTTGGATCTCAAAACTTTAAATCTTTGGTATGTGAAAGACAGACAACCCTCAACGAACTCTACCGGTTTCATTTTTTAGTGTGTATAGACCCTCAAAGTTGAAGATTAAATTTCACTCTAACAGTTTTGTGGATTTCTTCTGGGACAGTTCAACGATCCACAGTTTCATTAAGGTCTCCTTTTTACAGATTAGGTAAAATTTTCAATAGATTCAATGATGAATAACACCAATAAATATTGTGGACCTACGCCAATCTATATTCCTATAATAGAATCTCTGTATTAGAAAACTTTTCTTTCTTTCATTTATTTATTTATTATTTTATTTGTAATATATAGGTTAGTATTATTAGTGATTTTCTGTTAGCACAGAAATTTTTGAAAGATACTATAAGGACGCTAGTACACGTGTTCTTTTTAACAAGATCTGGTGAACTATCTGATCAACATTTCATTAGCCATTCTACGTAATCTTTGAATTACGCAAGATTGTTCTCACGCAAAAATTTGGTTTGAATGCCAACATGTATCCTGAATATATGATTCTAAACTAATGAATTCCCAAAAGATTTTTTTTTTGCTAGGGGTGAGGGAGGGACATTTAAGGCAACTTGTCTCTACAGTAATAGTTCATACTGACAATATTCTTCATGGCCGAGTAAATCAAACTTTCGACACAAGACGGAACACTTCAAGAATCCTTGAGAGTGTTAGTAAAATTATAGTAAGAGGATGTGGGGAGTATGTTACTGTACAAAATCAAAATTTCGAGCCTTTCCCAAATGCTTATAATGAAGATGATGGTGATGATGATGATGATGGTGATGATAGAATTAATTTTAAAGGAGTCCTCCTTTTTTAAATTAATTAACAATGTCCCAGTGACTGTTCTGAATTTCCTCCGTGTATCGAATATTACAAACGCTCTAAGCTGTGGAGAATGCCCTCCTTATGTGTACATATTTGTGCCATATATATATATATATATATATATATATATATATATATATATATATATATATATATATATATTATTTTATATCTCCTACGGTGGGCAAAGGCAAGAGGCCTACCAAATGCCACCGGAGTTGGGAAGGATCTATAATCATGGTCGGATGGAGGCCGACGTGTCCAGATACATTGCGTTTGAAAGTATATATATATATATATATATATATATATATATATATATATATATATATATATATATATATATATATATATATATATATATATATATATATATATATATATATATATATATATATATTATGGGTGCATACATTGAAATACATAGTCCAGCCATAGTTACTTATGATAGGTCAACTGCCATTATGCGCTGGTACGAGTAAATTAAACTACATTAAAGATTATTCAAATGGTGTATAGGATTCCTCAGGAGAGCATCCTCAGTCTTTTTTCTATAATGAAATTTTAATTTTCTTTCGGACAAAACTTCCACAGAAAAAATATTTTCAAGTATTTTGCAATTGATTGTGCTGAATGTGCACTTATTTATTCTGATGAACATCTTCAGTTGGATGATGAAACAATTTAGGAAGTTTTAAATTCAAATACTAAAATAGTTAAAAAAAAATTTTTTTAAGATGTTCTCTAAATGTGTGAAGGAGGAATCAATCCCGAAATTCACAAACATTTTTGGGTTTTATTTTGACTATATTTAAATTTGAAATGTAAATATTAAATAAATTAAAGGTAAAAAATTAAAAGTAAAGGTATTCTTAAAATATGTTAGAAATTAGAATAAAGGACCAGATATATGAATTTTATAGCATCTCTATAAAAATAATAATAATAATTAATAATAATAACAATAATAATAATAATAATAATAATAATAATATGCTCAAAAAATAAAAAATAGATATAATTGTTTACTTTTTCTCAAAGATTAATGCTCAATCATTGATACGTAACAATAAGAGAATTAGACTTATTCTTGGATTTCTACGTCGTAGAAAGCAGATTTCTTAGAAGCTAAAAGTTATGTAATACGATAACTTACAAAAGGATAAATTTGATCATTATATATATATATATATATATATATATATATATATATATATATATATATATATATATATATATATATATATATATATATATATATATATATATATATATATATATATATATATATATATATATATATATATATATATATATATATATATATATATATATATATATATATATATATATATATATATATATATATATATATATTATATATATATATATTTATATATATATATATATATATATTATATATATATATATATATATATATATATATATATATATATATATATATATATATATATATATATATATATATATATATATATATATATATATATATATATATATATATATATATATATATATATATATATATATATATATATATATATATATATATATATATATATATATATATATATATATATATATATATATATATATATATATATATATATATATATATATATATATATATATATATATATATATATATATATATATATATATATATATATATATATATATATATATATATATATAT
>SEYY01010366.1:0-2500 GCA_009176605.1 Armadillidium nasatum
TGTACATATACTTTGCGAGTTTCTTTACTAATAAGTTTATGTGTTCTTTAAATGTCAGCTTGTCTTCTATTATGACTCACAGGATTTTAGCGGTATTTGACCGGGCTAGCTCAATATCTTTTAGTTTGATTTTAAAATTATTTCCTACGTTTTTCTGCTTGTTTTGATGTAGAGTTTTTGTATGTTTAATGATAGTTCATTTGCGTCGACCCATCTCATGATATTTGCTGAAGAGGTTTCAACTTTTTTGGATAATGTTTCGGGGTTCTTGTCATTGATCAATATAGTTATCATCTGCGAACGGACTGAGAAAGAGTTGTGTAATTATTAAGTCGTTTGTATATATTAAAATAAAAGTGGTGCAAGTATGGATCCTGTGGAACGCCGTTTTTATTTGTTGCGTGTTAGAAAGTATATCATCTAGCTTTGCGTATTGTTGTCTACCTTTGAGGTAAGTTTCAAAGCACTGTAAGTTTAGGCCATCGAAACCCAGTCTTTTTAGTTTGGTTAATATGATATCGTGTCTCTTGTGTCGAAGCTTGGTGAAGTCTAGTAGCAGAAGCGCGGAGGCGTCTTTATTTCTAAATTTTTGTAAAGTGTTTCGGTCAGACAGATAAGTGCGTCCGAGGTTGAACGGCCTTTTCTGAAGCCAAACTGGAAATCGCTAAGTAGTAAATTTGATTTGAGATATTCAGTCAGCTGTTCAAATATTACAATAATAATAATAATAATAATAATAATAATAATAATAATAATAATAATTATATAATAACAATAATAATAATAATAATAATAATAATAATAATAATAATAATAATAATAATAATAATAATAATAATAATAATATATGAATAATAATAACAATAATAATAAATAATTACAACAATTAAACAATAAATAATAATATATAATAATATAATAATAATAATTATAATAAAATAAAAAAAAAAAAAAAAAAAAAAAAAAAAAAAAAAAAAAATTAATAGTAATATAATAATAATAATAATAATAATAATAATAATAATAATAATAATAATAATAATAATAATAATAGACCTGAATAGCAATGAAAGCTAAACTTTAAGGTAAGATTTCAAAATATCAATAATAAAATCTGTTTTAAGTTATAGATAGACAAGAAAATATGTTAGCTGACCGATTGCTTTTGAACAGTGTCGATCACTTTACCTGTCCACGATTTGGTTCAATCTTCATAGTAGTGGGTATTCTGTAGCGAAGGAAATTTTTAAAACTTGATATAGACTTAAAAATAAAATAAAAAATTAAAAAAATAAAATAAAATAAATACTTATTTTATCATTATTAGGAGGTCAATCACTTTTTTTTCAATCTGAGTTAAAATTTTACTCGAATATCGAGTTCCAAGCTATCTTAAAAATTTTATTTCTATTTAAATAATTACATATATATAATATATATATTATAATATATATATATATATATATATATATATATAATATATATATTATATATATAATATAATCCAAAACGTGAAACTTTTTTGTTGGTCATTTTGTCACAACTTTTTTTTATAACACGTCCAAATCGTCGACACTGTTAATCGATATCGATTAATCGATAGATATATAGCATTATCATAGGGTCGGGGGCTACTGGGTGCAGAGCCCCCGTAGACAATGATCTGTGCCATACATCTACTAACAATATTTTCAAAATTAAAAAAAAATTATTCATAATTATTGTAATAATAAAATTAAAAAATATTTTTTTTTTCGATTGAATAATTAAAAAATACGATGTTGGTCAAACAGTCGACACATTTTTTTTCACATGTGGCCAAAGCGTCGACAAGTTGAAATTGAAAAGAAAAGTGATCGACACATTTTTTCAAAAGTGTCGGCACTTTGATTTGTCGACTATTTTCCCTGTTGACGTTTTGGGTATAGCGCCCATTATTTTGCTGAATTCTTCACCTTAAGATGAAAAATCTTTAAAATTTGGTTTCTTAGAAACAAAGATGCAGATAATATTTATGAAATAATTTTGCAAATCATTTTCACTGTTTTTATTCATTCTTTTTAGCATAATTTTTAACTCAGTTAATATTTAAAAATATATAACTTAATTTTTAACTCGAAATTAATAAAATAAGTTAAAATTCTAATCTAAACATTGCCAAAACTAAAACTAAAATTTCAAAAAAGAAAATTTAAATTATTAAAACGAAGCTTTTACTGAAACGGTTTTTATATATAGGTTTATATGAAGATAATAAATGAATTTAATATCTAAAGTTTTGCAAAAACTATTATTAATCACTTTTATTTTAAACTATTTTTATAAGTTTCTTTTCTTAAAAAAAATTAAATCTAATAATAGTATAATGAGAACCTTAACATAAATTTAATGTCTTTAATTAAAACAAATATATAATTTTTTAGATGTGGAGAATTTAATTAGATGAGCTCTCAACGTATCATTTAATAGAATTCGCTTTGCTCATATCTTCGTTATGTTT
>SEYY01010366.1:12500-20000 GCA_009176605.1 Armadillidium nasatum
TATATATATATATATATAATATATATATAATATATATATATATATATATATATAATATATATATATATAAACTATAATTACATCATTATTATTTGCTTCTCTGAATACATTAAAATCAATCAAATTCATTAAGTGGATCTTGATAACTAGAGGAAAAGCCCAATATTGATAAGGGAAATTGAAGTGACCCAATATGATGATCTCCGAGTTAAAGGGGGGAAAAGAATATGTTCTATTTAAAAATTTAGATAATCGAAGAGCTTAAAGATAGTTTTTAGATTAGAATAGAATAGAATAGAATGGATGGAAAGTAGTTTGTAGATTGGGTAGAGAACCGAAACCATAAATTCTAAAATTCCAAAGACTCAATCAAATTAACGATAAAAGACAGTAACGTTGTATACATATTATCAACATCTGTCTTTGACCTAAAATTATGGATAAAAAACAGTTGGAGTGAGCAAAGTAGAGGATGCTGTTGGAAACTCCTACTCCTGAGTTTCTTCGTTAACATCGAAGCATGATGAAGCGGAAAAGATGAAAGATAATGTTAATCAAAGTAGAAATGAATAAAGGTCCCTCAATTATTTTAGAAAATAATGAAGAAAAAGGATCGAACACGGAACTAAGAAGAGGAATCCTATCTTCACCAACCTCGTCATCAGAGGAGTGCATGTGGGACTATTTTGGGAAGCTTTCCAATGGATTTCTCCAAGACAACAACAAAAAAAAAGGTTTGACTGAGTGTGATTGTGCAATAGTTTGTGCGGTGTGTAAAAAAAGAAGCATTTACTATACAGGCAATGGATACTCTTGTGAAGGAACATTGTGTAATGGTGCGTGAGAGCGAATAATCATATGATCACCGGAGTTTAGCAAGATGTTTCAGTGCACAATTTCCACATATTATGAAAATTTCAGCTTGGTTCACTTTTTCTTGGGTTGTTTTATTCTTAAAAGAATATATTAAAATTTATTAATAGCTAAAGTAATTTATATTAATCAATAAAAGTTTTGTATTAAATGTTGACATTGAATATCTCAGATTTGTATTAATTATAAATAACCTGAGTACAGTAAATACATCTATATGTATTCCCTGCCTATCTATCTATCTATCTATCTATCTATCTATCTATCTATCTATCTATCTATCTATATATATATATATATATATATATATATATATATATATATATATATATATATATATATATATATATATATATATATATATATATATACCTATCTATTTATCTATCTATCTATCTCTATCTATTTATCTATTTATCTATCTCTCTATCTATCTATCTATCTATCTATCTATCTATCTATCTATCTATCTATCTCTATCTATCTATCTATATTACCTATATATCTATATATATATATATATATATATATATATATATATATATATATATATATATATATATATATATATATTACCTATCTATTTATCTATGTATATATATCTACCTATCTATTTATCTCTCCATCTTTCTATATCCTCTCTACCTATCCTCCTATCTGTTGGTCTAAATTTTTATGTTTTTTTTCTTCTTTTTTTTCCTTCTGCTTTTCTATCTTTTTTGATCTTTCTTTCGATGTATAGGTTTATTTATCTTCTATCGATCTAAATTCTATTTATCTATGAATCTATTTCTAAATTTATCTATCTATATTCCTACCTACTTTTCTAATTACATATCTACATACCTAATTACCTAACTATCTATTTACAATTAATTATATTTATGTTACCATTTACCTAAATTTGTGTCTATCTACACATAGATTTATCTTTCAATATATTTATACATAAAATACGAATAACATTCAACCAAGTCTGGATAATCCATTAAGACCTCTTTTGATCTTTATTTTTTTTTGTTTTTTTTTTTTTTTTTTGCTTTTTTTTAATGCAACTTAAAATAAATAAAATAAATTAAATAAATGAAATAAATACAAAAAAAAAATTAAAAAAATAGCAAAACAAAAATATGGAAAAAAAATATTTCACTGCAATTTAAAATAAAGAAATAAATAAATTAAATGAAATAAAAAAAAAATAAAAAAATAAAAAAAAATATGGAAAAAAAACATTGAAAAAACGTTTCACTGCAATTTAATATAAACAAATAAATAAATAAAATAAATGAAATAAATAAAATTAAAAAATAAAAAAATAAAAAATAAAAAAAATAAAAATATATGAAAAAAAAAACCATTAAAAAAACGAATGCGAATTTACTAAACTAGAAACGAATAGTCTTTCAAAGTGTTCACCACAGTTTAATATTAAGAATCCAAAATAAAATCAATCATTCTTCATTGAAGTATTAAAGAATGTCGAGTTTTCCATGCATCATTTTTCACACAATTCGATTCCCTAAAACTTCTAACGAAGAATTTCAATTAAAAAGTTAACTTGTTTTTTATTTATTCGGATAATAATAATAATAATAATAATAATAATAATAATAATAATAATAATAATAATAATAATAATAATAATAAATAATAATAATAATAATAATAATAATAATGATAATAATAATAATAATAAATAATAATAATAATAATAATAATTTATAATATATAATAATGATAATAAAATTAATAATAATAATGATAATGATAATAACATAATAAAAATACAAAAATAATAATATAAGGATAATAATAAAAATAATAACGAAAACAATAATAATAAAAATATAATAATAATGATAAAATGATAATAATAACAACAATAATGATAATTAAATAATGTAATAAAAATTAATAATAATAATAATTAATAAATAATAATAATAATAATAATAATAATAATAATAATAATAATAATAAAATAATAATAATAATAATAATAATAATAATATAATAATAATAATAATAATAATAATAATAATAATAATATAATAATAATAATAATAATAATAATAAATAATAAATAAGAAGAAGAAGAAGAAGAAGAAGAAGAAGAAGAAGAAAATAATGATAATAACTATAAAATAACAATAATAACAATAATAATAATAATAATAATAATAATAATAATAATAATAATAATAATAATAATAATAATAATAATAATAAAGTGAAGTACTAATCCTATAAAATCTTTCTTGAATAAAATGATCTCTGTAGAATGAAAATAAAAAGAAAAAAGTCTTATCTTAAAAAAGAATAAAAAAACGAACACTGTTTCATATAAATATATATATATATATATATATATATATATATATATATATTATATATATATATATATATATATATATATATATATATATATATATATATATATATATATATATATATATATATATATGTGTGTGTGTATATAAATATATATATTATTTTGCCTCTGGTGGGCAAATGCCAGAGGCTTACCAAATTTCCACCAAAGAAAGGAGCAAATCGTCAGATTAAATGCCGACACGGCGTTTGAAGGTGTGTAAGTCATAGGAAATTGGGAAAATTGATGAAAATTGTTCCAGACTTTACCAATAGAATACATGTAAAATTGAGCATACCGGTTTAGTCTGGGGTCAGAGAGTTGGGCAGAGAAAGGATAAGACTGTGTTGAAAGACGTGTCACACAAACCACAGGAGAGTTCGGAAGAGCAGTGTCCATTGTAATAGCGAAAGTATTGAGAAAGTGATGCAACAATTCGACGGGCAGAAAGAGACTGGAAAATATTAGTGGGAGTAGGAGTGTTGAAAACACGAAAGCCCTAGACTCCACATTTTTAAGAAGAGCTGTATGCGTGGAACCACCCCAGATGTGTGAGGTGTACTCCATACAGGGGTGAACAACATCCCTATAAAGAGTAAGCAACTGTGGTGGTGCGAAAAAACTCTGAAGATACCACAGAACTTCCAACCACTTTCAAAGGAAATATCATAGTTGTGTGGAAGATAGTGTTGAGTAAAGAGATGGAGGCATTGAGTTTTTGAGGCATTGAAAACTATCATGTTTTTACTGCCACAATTTGAAACGCGAGATAGATAAGAGGTTAGTTGTTTCTATTAACTGCAGTTGGAAGAGGCGCCTTTCAAACTAAAAAGAGTAATGAAGAGTGAAGGATTCATCGGGCTAGGTGTGGATAGGAGACGAAGTAATAGAGAGAAGATCATTAGTGAAAAGCAGAAAAAGTGTTGGGGATAAGACAGATCTTTGAGGAACACCAATATGTCAGTAGAAGTTCTGGATTATTTCCTTTTGAACCATCAGTGGAGTAGTGGTCAACGCAACGGACTTCCATCTTTTGGGCCTGAGTTCGATTCCTCGAAATTATAACATCACTAGCAGTTAATAAAATTATAAATAATGATTCCACGGTTGATTTAACATAGTGGTTATCAAAATTATAACATTTGCGCTGCGATTTATACTCAGGATAGAACCTGGTCCATGTTGACGCTACCCCCAAGTTGTGGTAGGGGAAATATTGAAGGGACTTTTCACTAGGCGAGATATGTCAGTAGAAGTTCTGGATTATTTCCTTTTGAACCATCAGTGGAGTAGTGGTCAACGCAACGGACTTCCATCTTTTGGGCCCGGGTTCGATTCCTCGAAATTATATATCACTAGAGTTAATAAAATATTTATATATATATATATATATATATATATATATATATAATATATATATATATATATATATATATATATATATATATATATATATATATATATATATATGTTATTTAAATTTTACTTTTTTCACAAGGTCAGCTATAGCACTTCAATATAAAAGCTCTCTTCTTTATTTCTCTCTCTCTCTCTCTCTCTCTCTCTCTCTCTCTCTCTCTCTCTCTCTCTCTCTCTCTCTCTCTCTCTCTCTCTCTCTCTCTCTCTCTCTCTCTCTCTCTCTCTCTCTCTTCCACTCAGTCTGACTCTCTTTCTCCCTCTCTCTCTTCCACTCAGTCTGACTCTTTTATTATTATTCCATCTACTTTTCTCTTCTTCTTCTCCTTTCATCTCACTCACTTCATCCCTCTTAGTTTGCTACTTTTATCCTAAAAGAAAGAACAATTGCCAAATAAAGTAATTCATTTTTTTTCCTTTATTTTGTCTCACAATCAGAGCAACAGTAATTATTATCGACAAATTGAAAGAATTACATGGATCTTAAAAATAAACAAGTAATTTAATAATAAAAAAAAGATTAAAGTGATAATTATGATAAAAATAATAATAATGAAATAGAAATAATATTTTAAGTATAATTAAAAATAATTAAAATAATTAAAACAGTAATACTAGTACTATTAATAATAAAATTAAAAATAATAATGATAATATTGATAAAGGTAAAAATATTAATAATAATATTAATAATAGTAACAATAGGAGTAATCATAATAAAATTATTTTAATAATGATAATAATAGAATTAATATTAATAATAATAATTTAAATAACAGTAATAATAAAATTAATATAAGAATAATAATGATAAAAGTAATAATGATGATAATTATAATAATAATTAAAATAATAATAATAATAATGATAAAAATAATAATAATAATAATAATAATAATAATAATAATAATAATAATAATAATAATAATAATAATAATAATAATAATAATAATAATAATAATTTCAATAATAATATATAATAATAATAATAATTAATTCAAATAATAATAATAATAATAATAATAATAATAATAACAATAATAATAATTTCAATTATAGTAATAATATTAATAATAAAATAATAATAATAATAATTAATAATAATAAATAATAATAATAATAATAATAGCAACAACAGCAGTAATAATAATAAATAACAATAATAATAATAATAATAATAATAAATAATAAAAATAATAATAAATAATAATAATAATAATAATAATAATAATAATAATAATAATAATAATAATATCGTCTGTTAAAATAATATTGAAAAGTAAGAATAATTGAATACTTTTAAGTAATTAATATATAATAATAATTAATAATAATAATAATAATAATAATAATAATAATAATAATAATAAATCTCAAGCCAAGCAATATCTTTAAATGAACTCGTTCTTCAATTTTGAAATATTCCCTTTCATTTTACCAGAATCACTTTCCAATTTTATTGCTTCATCTCATTAACTTTTCATCGCTTACGATCTTTTGCTTTATCTCATAAACTTTTCTTTTGCCTTTGATCTTTTGCACTATCTCATTAACTTTTCTTTCGCTTTAGACCTTTTGCTTTAGCTCAATAAATTTTTTCTTTTGATTTATTTCATTAACTTTTCTTTCGCTTTATCTCATTAACTTTTCTTTCGCCTTTGATCTTTCGATTTATCTCATTAACTTTTCTATCGCGTTAGATATTTCGCTTTATCTCATTAACTTTTCATTCGTCTTTGATTTTTTGCTTTATCTAATTAACTTTTCTTTTGCCTTAGATCTTTTTCTTTATCTCATTATCTTTTCTTTAGCCTTAGATCTTTTTCTTAAATTTTTCTTAATTAATTTTTCTTTCGCTTTAGATCATTTGCTTTATCTCATTAACTTTTCTTTCGCATTAGATCTTTTGCTATATCTCATTAACCTTTCCTTTGCCTTAGATCTTTTCCTTTATCTCATTATCTTTTCTTTCTCCTTCGATCTTTTGCTTTGACCTTAGATTATATTTTTTCTCTTCTAACACCTTCTTGTAATAAGATCATTTTTCTTCTCATTCTCTTTGACTCTGTTTTTCATATTTTTCTTACTGTTACTACTTTTAGTATTCCCTTTTAGGGAATTGTTTCCATCTTTACTTGCATAGGTTGTCATCAGCCAGTTATTCCTTTACAGAGTTACTTTGTTACCAAAATTGTTACTATATCAATTAAAAATGTAACTGAGTTGTCTCTCTCTTTATAATTTTTACAGTTACGGAAAGAGCATCGGAAGTTACTTATGTTATTTCTAGTATCTGTTTTTCACACAATAACTCTTAATCTAAATATATGAAAATAATATGTACTAATTTAAGAACACTTCAGTATAATAAATGTAAATGTAATTAATAGTGTCAAATATATAAAAGTTTATGACTTCCTATTTTAATTATAGTGAAACACTTTGTTATGATGAACATGGAAGCAACACAAAGAAGTGGCTCCTAAGAAATAAACGAAGAGGATATATTCTATATTCAATTTAACCATCCAAGAGGCTAGAATCCATAAGGTAGAAAATTCGAAAAAATATCCATATCGGCAAAAAAAATATTTACAACATTCCCCATATATTTAAGAACAAGATCTGCCATTGGATAAAAATTATGGAGAGAGCGCAATAAGCACTTTTTTAATGATGTGCACAGATATATCACAAAATAGTGGCTTCTGAGAAATCGATGGAGAGAAAATGTTACATTTTGGGTGTAATTTGAGAAACCAGAATACAATGGATTGAAAATTCAAAGAAATCTAAATCACCAAAAAATAGCATTTATAACAACTATGAACCAGCCGGGT
>SEYY01010367.1:0-20622 GCA_009176605.1 Armadillidium nasatum
TTTCGGAATCTATCCTTCTCTCTGTGACCTTCTCTCTGATTTCCTTTCGGGTCGTTCTATAGCAGCTGTTGTAGACGGCCACCGTTCATCCTATAAATCTATTAATAGTGGTGTTCCTCAAGGATCTGTCCTATCCCCAACACTTTTTCTGTTTTTCATTAATGAGCTTCTCTCTATCACCTCATCTCCTATCCACTCCTATGCTGATGACTCCACCCTTCATTACTCTTTTCATTTTGAAAGACGCCCCTCCCAGCAACAGTTAATAGAGGCAAGAAGGGTGGCCTTGGAGCAACTAACCTCTGATCTATCTCTCATTTCAAATTGGGGCAGAGAAAACATGGTCGTCTTTCAATGCCTCAAAAACTCAATTCCTCCATCTCTCTACTCGACACAATCTTCCACACAACTATGATATCTTCTTCGAAAACACACAACTCAAACCTTCATCTGTTCTTAATATTCTCGGTGTTTCTTTTCTCGTGATCTTTCTTGGAAAGATCACATTACTTCTCTTTCTAAACAAGCTTCTAAGAGGTTGGGTGTTCTGAGGCGCCTTCAGTATTTCTTCACGCCACCCCAGTTGCTTGCTCTGTATAGGGGTGTTGTTCGCCCCTGTATGGAGTATGCGTCACACATCTGGGGTGGTTCCACACACACAGCTCTCCTGGAAAAGGTGGAGTCTAGAGCTTTTCGCCTTATCAATTCTCCTGCTCTCACTAACTCTCTCCAATCTCTTTCTGCCCGTCGAATTGTTGCGTCACTCTCTCTTTACTATCGCTATTACAACGGACACTGCTCTTCTGAACTCTCTCGTCGCATACCTCCTCCATTAAGAAGAGGCTTCGTGCGACTCGCCTTTCTACACAGTCTCATCCTTTCTCTGTCCAACTCTCCGACCCCAGACTTAACCTCTATGCTCAATCTTACATATACTCTACTGGTAAAGTCTGGAACACACTCCCTTCATCTATTTTCCCAACTTCCTATGACTTAAGCACCTTTAAAACGCCGTGTATCAGGTCATGTCGGCCTTTAATCGACCATGTTTCCGACTTTCCTCCCAACTCTGGTGGAACAATGGTAGGCCTCTGGCCTTTGCCCACCAGAGGAGAAATAAAAAAAAAAAAAAAAAAAAAAAATATATATATATATATATATATATATATATATATATATATATATATATATATATATATATATATATATATATATATATATATATATATATATATATATATATATATATATATATATATATATATATATATATATATATATATATATATATATATATATATATATATATATATATACAAGAAATGCTTATAAACCAAGCAGTAAAGCAGTCGAACCACCGCATGTTGCGACTGTGAACGACAAAAGACTCGGTGCTCTACCGCTGAGCTATCCACGAACCCAAAAAAGTTCGCTTCAAGAACATTTTCAAGCAACCGTTCTTCCCGTCAAGGTACCGTCAACAGGTTTTCACCTTGTTCCTCCCCCGCTCTTTAAGATTTTATTCAACAAATGCTTATAAACCAAGCAGTAAATTTGTACAAAGTAAATAGAGCTAAACATATTGGGAAGATAAAGAAATTCTTACCTCATTAGGGGTCGAACCACCGCATGTTGCGACTGAGAACGACAAAAGACTCGGTGCTCTACTGCTGAGCTATCCACGAACCTAAAAAAGTTCGCTTCAAGAACAGTTTAGCTCTATTTACTTTGTACAAATTTACTGCTTGGTTTATAAGCATTTGTTGAATAAAATCTTAAAGAGCGGGGGAGGAACAGGGTGAAAACCTGGTGACGGTACCTTGACGGGAAGATCGGTTGCTTGAAACTGTTCTTGAAGCGAACTTTTTTGGGTTCGTGGATAGCTCAGCGGTAAAGCACCGAGTCTTTTGTCGTTCTCAGTCGCAACATGCGGTGGTTCGACCCCTGATGAGGTAAGAATTTCTTTATCTTCCCATTTTGTTTAGCTCTATTTACTTTGCATATATATATATATATATATATATATATATATATATATATATATATATATATATATATATATATATATATATATATATATATATATATATATATATATATATATATATATATATATATATATATATATATATATATATATATATATATATATATATATATATATATATATACAAATTTTAACTATTGTTTTCATTTTTAGCTTCAACGTATTTTAAAATATAGCAACTAGTCAAAATATTGAAACGAGAGTTTTATAATTTCGGCAGACGATATTATGACGTCATAATTATTACTATTATTATACTTTTTTTTTTTTTAATTTAAGTGTTTTTTCATTTTTTTCTTACAAAATAATTTGGCGTTCGTCGATTAACCAGAAAAACAAATAAACAAATCATTTCCTTTTCGTAGTTACGCTGAGAAGAAGGAAGGAAGAAAAAAAAAAAAAAAAAAAAAAAAAAAAAAAAAAAAAAAAGGGTTACCACTTTTTCTATTTTTTCTCTCTCTCTTCTCTCTCTCTCTCTCTCTCTCTCTCTCTCTCTCTCTCTCTCTCTCTCTCTCTCTCTCTATCTATATATATATATATATATATATATATATATATATATATATATATATATATATATATATATATATATATATATATATATATATATATATATATATATATATATATATATATATATATATATAGAGAGAGAGAGAGAGAGAGAGAGAGAGAGAGAGAGAGAGAGAGAGAGAGAGAGAGAGAGAGAGAGAGAGAGAGAGAGAGAGAGAGAGAGAGAGAGAGAGAGAGAGAGAGAGAGAGAGAGAGAGAGAGAGAGAGAGAGAGAGAGAGAGAGAGAGAGAGAGAGAGAGAGAGAGAGAGAGAGAGAGAGAGAGAGAGTCATTTAATACGTTGCCAAAAAATCTTTTTTTTTATGGGGAAGTAAAAAAAAATATAGGCAACCCATTAACATGGAAGCACTGACAGGAGAACATCACCAGCTCTCGGAGCGTGCGGATCGCTCGATCTGAACTGGTGGTGGCATGAAAGGCTGTATTTTGTCTTCCTGAAGGGACGGCCAAAGTTTGGGACGGCATATACCCACGTAGGTGAGGTCCGCTCTCAGAAACAAAAAAAAAAAAAAAAAAAAAAAAAAAAGCACTGACAACCTTAATAGGACTACGTCATTCTGCCGTATTAAAAGATATTGAAGGAAAATAATTTTCGTTAGTTTTAAAGTTTTTTTTTTTTTTTTTAATTAAAATGTATATATACTTTTTTTCATATAAGATTGTTTTGCGTTCGTCGAGTAACCAAAAAAACAAACATATCATTTCCTTTTCGTAGTTAAAGCTAAAAAAAAAAAAAAAAAAAAACGGGCCCACTGCACTAAAGTAATACCATTTAAGTGAATGTTGGCTATTCTACTCCTACCATATAAATAAATAAATATCAATTAAAGTTATATCTAATTTTCTCAACCTAAAATTTCAGTGCTTTTGACCTCTTTACAAATTTTAGGCAACCCTAGCCAGAACCTCAGCCCCAGTTGGTCCCAAAGTCAGTCAGTATTGAAAATGGTAATTGTAGCATTCACAGTAATGGAATTTTTTGCATGAGACCAGGTTGCTGAAACTAGCTCCCTTTGCTGTCCTAACGGATGGGGGTTTCGACTCCCGGAGGCCGGAGTATGACGTGTGGTCCGGTTACACACAATGGCTGCTCCGGCCTTCGGTGTGGTTTTAATTTGGATTACTAGTTGTTTTACTACGTGCCCTTATGGGCGAAGCATTTTTGAAGATTGAAGCAATGGCCAATAGGACCCTGTTGCCTGACGACCATTAATTTACTACAAGTATACAAGTAAGCACATTGTGAGTTTGACTGGAACTATGCATATTGATTTGAAAATAAAGCCTATGAGAGTTATTAGTATGACAAGGCTGCTGGATCATTGACATTGCAAAAATTGTTTAAAAAAATTTGTACAGCTATTTTATATATATATATATATATATATATATATATATATATATATATATATATATATATATATATATATATATATATATATATATATATATATATATATATATATATATATATATATAATGAGTATTGTTTTTGTAGGTTAGGCCTTTTTATTGGCCATTATGGATATTTACTAATGGATATTTATAACTAATGGATATTTATTAATGAAAAGTAGTTTTTGGTTAGATTTAGGTCTATTTACTGGCTGTTAGGTGTAGTTTTACACTTTAAGTCCAGGTTAGATTAAGTTGAATTAATTTGTTAAATCTAACAAACTAGTTTGGCTTAACCTAACCTGGTCTTAAAGGGGTAAAACTATGCTTAGCTTAACTGCCAGTAAATAGACCTAACCTAATTAAAAACTTGTTTGTTAATTGCACATAACGGCTAATAAAAATGGCCTAGCCTACAAAAAAGACAATATCTACTAAGTATATATATATAAATATGGTAAAGGTGGAGATTGTTTCTGAGTTTCGATTGTTAAAAAATATCGAAAATCGAAAATATCGGAGAAGCCTATAGTAAACAAGAGAGTTGCCAGAGGTAGCATTACTATACACACAATTATTATTACTTACTTTTCTAGCAGAACCTAATTCGACTTATCATAACCTGAACTACCGAAATTGCCGTAAAAAGAGGCCTAACCTACACAAGAATTTGCCGTAAAAGAGACCTAACGTACACAAGAACGTTTGCACGACATAGTAGCCTAAGGCTAAGTATAGGTATGAAAATATCGATTAAAATAAATATTGACATAAAAAAATATCGATATAAAAATATCGAAACTCAGAAACAATCTCCACCTAAGCATATATATATATAATATATATAATAAATATATATATATATATAATATATATATATATATATATATATATATATAAAAAAAAATTAAAAAAAATTTGAAAAAAAAAAAATATAAAAATATATATATATATATTTTAATTTTTATATTTAAGTAAACTCCATGTAGCCTCTATATTTTGGGTGTAAGGTGCAGTTTGAGGATCCACAAAATTTTTACTGGGGTTCAAAGTAAGATGTTTAAAAAAATGTTTTTTTATGACAATTTTTGGGCTAAAAAACTTAAATTGGGTATTATACCCAGCATATGTCTATGGGGGGCTCTGCCCCCCGTACCCCCGACCCGTGAGTGATGATGATATTGTCGACTACTTTTCCATTTCTACGATTTGGGGTATTTTCCATTTTTTTTTTCCAGAAAACGTTCCCCCAATTGCAATTGTGCCTATAATATATATATATATATATATATATATATATATATATATATATATATATATATATATAATATATATATATATATATATATATTTTATTTTATATTTTTTTATTTTTTTTTTTTCCTCTGAAATAGTTATAAAATTTGTTGGCAATTTTTCATTTCTATGATCATGTAGCACCTAATCATGTAAGTTGACCTAGCCTTGAAATGGATCCATTCTTCTTCTTGCATTGAGACTCGCTACTTGCTTTTATTAATCTCAAACTGCCCGCTCAACTGTTTTTTTCATAGTACAATAAAACTGATTATTTGTAATAAAAGTAACATATTATGCCTTAAATTTATATATTAATATTTTGAAAAGTTTTTGGGAAAATCAATTAAATAAACAATAAATTAAACCATTAATAAAAATATAAATAGTTTCAAATCCCTATGCAAAGTTCCAGTTGAACACTCAACATATAGGTAGATAGGCTTAGGTGGAGATTGTTTCTGAGTTTCGATATTTTTTATATCGATATTTTTTTTATGTCGATATTTTATCATAATCGATATTTTCCTGCCTATACTTAGCCCTAGGCTATTATGTCATGCAAACGTTCTTGTGTACGTTAGGTCTCTTTTACGGCAAATTCTTGTGAAGGTTAGGCCTCTTTTTACGGCAATTTCGGTAGTTCAGGTTATGATAAGTCGAATTAGGTTCTGCTAGAAAAGTAAGTAATAATAATTGTGTCTATGTCTAGTAATAGTACCTCGTACCTCTGACAACTCTCTTGTTTACGATAGGCTTCTCCGATATTTTCGATTTTCGATATTTTTTAGCAATCGAAACTCAGAAACAATCTCACCTTTACCAGGTAGATATATTGATTGTTTCAGAAACCTGATTTTGTACAAAAAAATTCACTACTGTGAACGCTACAAATATCTTAAATGTTTATTGAAAATATAAAGACAAAATATATTGAAATGTATAAAGCACTATGAGTGATAAAGTTAATATTGCCTCCACTCATGGGTCAGGAGGTATGAGGGGCAGAACCCCTTATAGACAAATGTCTTTGTGCCATGCATTTGTAACTTTTATTATAATAGGTAATAATAACAAGCATATATCAAGAAAATTTTAATTTATATTAAATAGTATTACAATTCAGTAGTGAAAACGTAAATGCATGGCACACGATCATTTGTCTACTAGGGACTCTTCCCCCCAAGCCCCCTGACTTGTGAGTGGTGTTGATATTAATTATTCCGTCCTTAAATATGGTTTTCTATGCGTTTCAACATATTTTGTTTTTATATTTGCATTAAATATTTAATATTCACCAACCAGTGAGTAATGGTAAAATTTGTTTGTTTTAAAATTTTATGAGTTTCAGCATATTTTGTTTTTATATTTTCAAAATGGTCAAAATACAGAGATGTGCTGAATCTACCTATTACCTGATTTATTATATCAAAGGGAATTTTTGATGTCCATAAGTGATAAACAATCCCAGTATGTTTAAAACACCAGAGGTGTACTGCAGGGATCCGCACTTGACTCACCTTTTTTTTCTATATTACTGTTAGATCTCCCATTAAGGACTCTGTTCACATGATATTCAATGCTGATGATATTGCTATAGTGGTGAAAGCCTCTTAGATGGTCAGAGCTCATATATGCATGCAGAGGGCAGCAGACTTTGCAGGGATGTTTCTTCTTGGGAATTCGAGGATAAGTTCGAACTAAAGCAGTGGAAATTGTGTAGTTCATGGTAGGAAATGAATGTCTTTTAAACTATAACATTTACAAATACAAATTAAGAGCAAATCAATTAAGGAGCTCTTAATAAAGCCTTGTAGTTTAAAAAGAAAAGTAAATTTAAAAAATATTAATAAAATTTTAAATTTCTTTACCGTTTATGGGTCAGGGGTATAAGGATGGAGGTCCCTATAAATATATATTTGCAGTATTTTTTTTTAAAAAAAATTTTGATTTTATTTTTTGGTCTATCAGGTTCAAGGAACTCTTCAATTGATTTTCATTTAATTTGTATTCATAGATTTTATAGTTTAAAAGAAATTCATTTTTTACCATGAATTAAATTTTTTTTAGAGAAGCTTCATATATTTTACCTGGAGAAAAATATTGTATTTATTCAAGATGAGCAAATCACTTTAGTTATGAAACAAATTTCTTGGGTTAATATGGGATAGTCCTTACTTAACTTTTAAGCATTACATTGACTATCTATAGCATACTGGAAACAGGAGACTGAATCTCCTGGAAAAATTGATGAGAATCTCTTGGGGTTCTATTTGTGGCTCCTTCTTGCATATAAATATATGTTTGAAGTAAACTAGATTATGAAACTATACTGTAGGGATGTTCTGCAGCTTCTCATTTGAAAAAAATGGTCAGTTTTCATACCCTTTGGATAGCTTTTGGGACACTCACATCCTCATCAGTTTCTGCATTGTTGTTGAATCCGGACTTCCATCATTTCAATTAAAAAGAAATGAATTACTTACTGTATCTGAAACTTCATTAAATTTTCAATTGCTCCTCTGTATAACTTTATGCACTATGCAGTTCTTCATTGTAAAGACAATCTTCATTTTCTGAAGAAGAAGAATTCCTTTCTCTGCAGACTACATATTCTGTCACTTGTGGTTCTATCCCTACTGTATCTTCATTTACCTGCAATTATGACCTACATAAGATTTGGAGAAAGGGAATCCTTTATGCATTGTGACATATTTGCTGAATTCAAGGACACTCTAGTTCATATTTACATACTTTGTGATACGTTGTCCTAAATATGCTATAGCCAAGGAGGAATTTGATAAAAATAATACCTCTGACCCATGAATAGTGGTGAAGAAATATATTATTACTTCTCACACTCATAGAACCCCTTAGAGTTCAAATATTTTTGTATTCCATACATTTGTTTTTTAAAATTTATTTTGTAATATACGGTATATATATATATATATATATATATATATAATATATATATATATATATATATATATATATATATATATATATATATATATATATATATATATATATATATATATATATATATATATATATATATATATATATATATATTATATATATATATATATATATATATATATATATATATATATATATACCGGTATATATATATATATATATATATATATATATATATATATATATATATATATATATATATATATATATATAATATATATATATATATATATATATATATATATATATGTAAATAACATTAAATATAAAAAATTGGCAAATCAATATCAATTTGACAATATTATTGTTAAGATTAAAATCTATTACAAATCAAGTACAGTAAACTATTGTAAACATGGTGAAGATACATATTAAAAAATGAACAAACTAAGATTTTTCATATAGGTTGTAGTCGCTAGATGCTTGGTTGGTGAATTTTATACATACAAAAATACATACACTTGAAATAGGTATGATAGGAATGTAAAATAGGGTTATAGATGGGGTAGGTTAAGGTTAGACTATTAGGAGAGGGGTGGAAGAGGTTGATAAATTCAGTGTTGGTTGGAGTTGTCTAATTTGTAATGATTCCAAGATTTTGCGGTCTAAGGTGTTTGAAGAGGATGTCAAGATATTAAAATCTGAAAATTGTAAGCCAACTTTACTTGTACTTTCTGTAATTAACCTCTTTTCTTGTATGAGCTGTAACTCTCATTACGCTAGCCAGACAGGTCTTCAACAAACTCAAACTCAAGATTCACAAGCATCTCAGCACCTCTTTCTTTACGAATGTACCTCTCGTCTCCCTCGAAAACTCCCCACTCGCAACCATTCATATTCCCAAAACCACCCCCTACAATTTTCTTTCATATTTTAGTATTTTGACATCCTCTTCAAAATTTTTTACCTTATAATATGTTTTTAAAGATGTAAAATAATGAATAATGCATAAAACCATTAATTTACACCTTTAAAGATGTATTTTGCATTGTAATTGTGAAAAAACCTGTAATTTAGTCTGGAATTATAAAAATAATTTTTCTTTTTTTGTTTTTTTACTACAAGAAACTGTGAATACTGAAGTTCAGTTTCTTTCCTGAAAACTACTACATTGCAATTATGCATCTATGAGTATTGAAGATTTATTATATATAAAATACTTTTAATTTAAAAGTAAGCAGTAACACAGGTGCTAGCATTTATTAGTAGTAGTGAAATAAATGTTAGTAATTTAAGAATTAGGGATGCACCCTGGGTCTGGCTCTGGCCAGGCTGGAGATCTGGCCTTTTTACAACTCCAGCTTTGGCTGGAGACCTCTTTTCTATCTGGCTCTCCAGCCAAAGTTTTGTGTAACCTTTATTACTTTTAAATAAATTGAACTTTTATTACCTTGCATGAAAGGAGATAGAATTATGAAAATAAATCTGTATAAATATAGCATTTATTTTCTGAAAAAAATAAATAAAAATATTGGCCATATATATATATATATATATATATATATATATATATATTATATATATATATATATATATATATATATATATATATATATATATATATATATATATATATATATATATATATATATAATTCAGAATTGTCAGGATGCAGTGGTGGATGATAGAGAAGTGAGGGAGGAGATAGACCAAGAGTATGGACAACACCCAATAACGATAGAGGAGGTTAAGAGAGCTATCAGGAGTATGAAAAATGGAAAGAGCCCGGGATGTGACGAGCTGCCTGCTGAGATATGCAAGGTGGGAGACGACATGGCTCAGTGGCTACTGAGACTCTTTAACGGAGTGTGGAGAGAAGAAAGAATACCATCTGATTGGGGTAGAGCAATAATATGCCCTATTTTTAAAAAAGGGGATAAAAGTGAATGTGCAAATTATAGAGCGATATCCCTCCTCCCCCATGTGAGCAAAATATTTGAAAGAATACTGGAGAGGAGACTGAGAGTAAGTGTGGAGGAGAAGCTAAACCAAGCCCAACACGGCTTCAGACCAGGCAGAGGAACAACTGATTTAATTTTCAGTCTGAAGATGCTTATTGAAAAGAACTGGGAGTGGGCTAAGGAAATGTATATTGCATTTATAGATCTGGAGAAGGCTTTTGACACCGTACCTAGAGAGAAATTGTGGGAAACACTTAGGGATCCTTTTTATGAGGTGGAACCAAAATTGACTAGGGTAATACGAGGAATGTATGAAATCAGCGAAAGTGCAGTGAGAACGGCACATGGCATAGGTGATTGGTTTCCGGTGAGATCTGGAGTAAGACAAGGTGGAGTGATGTCACCTCTGCTTTTTGTTATATATATATGGACAGGTGCATCAGGGAAGTAGATATGGGAGACGAGCTCGGTGTAGTTCTGGCATATGCCGATGATATAGCGGTTGTGACAAGGAACAGAGAGACTTTGCAGCAGGCAATGGAAAGGTGGGGAGATGTGTTCAGAAGAGAGGGAATGAGGGTAAATAAGGGTAAAACGGAGGTAATGAGAATTGCGAGGGGACAGGAGGAGGTTGTGGTAATGTTGGATGGGGTGAGGTTAGTGGAGACACAGAAGTTCAATTATTTGGGGGTGACTGTGAACTCCGATGGGGAGATGGCGCAGGAGATAGAAGGCAGAATCGAGAAGTTCTCTGGGGTGCTGAGACGGTTGTACCCTCTGTTAAAGGACAGGCATATACCAAGAAAGGTGAAAACCCTGATATATACATCGATACTAAGACCTGTTTTGATGTATGGATCTGAGGCTTGGACTTTGACCACCAAAACCAGAAGTAGAGTGGAGGCGGCGGAAATGAGAGCACTGCGCCTGATAAGGAGTGTAACTAGGTTGGACAGAATGAGGAGTGCAAATATTAGAAGGGAGCTTGACGTTGAGTCGTGGAGTGAGGTGGTGGAGAGGCGGCAGCTGAGCTGGTACGAGACATATGAAAAGGATGAATGACGCGAGATATCCGGCAAGATTTTACAACTGGCAGCCGGAAGGAAGAAGACCAGCTGGAAGACCTAGGAGAAGATGGAGGGATGGAGTGGCCGAAGCTATCGCTAGAAGGGGAATGACGCTGGAGGAGGTTGAGAGGAGAGGGGACTGTACATGGACAGATCTGTCTGGAGAGGTTTCGCGAGAGACAGGGCTATGCCCTAACTACGCGTCTGGTGAGAAAGAAAATATATATATATATATATATATATAATATATATATATATATAATATATATTATATATATATATATAATATATATATATATATATATATATATTATAATATAATATATAATATTAAGTTTTTTATATATATATATAATATATTTAAAGTTATATTATAAAAGGGCTAACAACATACGTGCATATTTTTTTGTCAATTTAATATGTGCATCGGAAAAATCGTGAAAAAATTTGAGCAACCGGGTAGGAATTTGAAAAGACCAGTATGCTCATATGCAGAAAAATTGGTGCTGTTCGCGATATAATATTTCTCATCGTCGTTGATGAATGCATAAAGATTGCATTTAAGCTTACAAGGAATTGATCATAAAGCCCATAAAACAATGGTCAGAATGGGCAAGAAATAAAAGTGGATGCAATTTTCGAGGAAAATATCTTCATGAAGGAATTTTCACCTAGTATTCTCAATAAGCAGAATATTTGGCGAAAATTATTGTCGAAAAACTTGTACAAAGAGTTGTTTGGTGTTTATGGGCTGGCGGCATGTATTTTTTCCAAAATGATAGGCAGTACTGTGATGGTGCTATCGTGAATGAAACGAACTTTTTGGCATTGGAAGGTATGGATGTGGACTGTTTTAACAGGACGGTGATAACGAACAATGGCATTTTGATTCAATCCGTGTTATCCGTGGTGGATTAATTGGCCGCCAAGATATTTGACAATTTCTTTTTTGATTTTTGAAAGAGGTGTAGTCGATAAGCCAGAACAATAAGATAAAGGATAAAATTAAACTAGAATATGCCTTCAAAAAATTGGAATGGATGGATTATTTGATTTTATATTTTAATAGTATAAAATATATATACATTATAAATAGCAGATAGCATCCATTTCAACCTGAAAGAGGCCCAGAATAGGGGCGAAAGCTTGTTATTAAAAAAAATTAAACTTTCCATGTTGATAATAAAAGTATATCTATAAAAAGTGCAGTATCAACCAGGGTTTATATATAAAATATACATATATAGTATTATATAATATATATATATATATATATATATATATATATATATATATATATATATATATATATATATATATATATATATATATATATATATATATATATATATATATATATATATATATATATATATATATATATATATATATATATGTTTGTGTGTGTGCGTGTGTTTGTTTGTTTGTTTTGAAGGGATTGAATCATCTCCCTCCTCCAAAGTTCTGATGCAGGTCAGAATCCTTTGTAATTGTTATTTAATAGTTATTTTATTTTTAGCCATTTTATAAAATTACTCAAACATTCCATGATGGATATTAAATGTCAAAGTGAATTAAAATCTGTGAAGGAGGAAATAATGCCTGAAGAACCATTTGAAAAAGATTCATTTATTGAAGAAAGAGAGGTAAGCAATCTTTTTTTTATATATACACATCACCACCGCTGACGGGCAGAGTCCTATTCAAGAAGGGGGTGATAGAGCAATAGGAATGATAAAAAACAACCCACAAGCTCCACCAAACGCAAATTTCGTAGGTGAATACAGACGTGGGCTTTAAAGAGATGGAGATTAAATTCAGCAGGAATAAAAGATGGGAGAGAATTCCACAAAACAGAGGTGACTGGAAAGGAGGAGGCACCCCAGTGAACAAGCCTAGAGTTGCCTATATCTACACAATTGAAGAGTTATCTATTAATTTATTTGTATATGATATTTTTTAAAGATATTTATAGGTTATATTGTATCTTCATTATAAGATAGGGTGAATCATGTAGTAAAAATTGTAGTATTTCTGAATGTGCACAAATTATTGATTAATAACTTTGCATATTAACAAATATTTGTTAGGTCATGTGACTTTAATAATAATAGTTTACTTAATTTAGTTATTATGGAGGTCAATAAATTTACTTATAATTTAACAGGTCTCCCTCAATTTTTGGATGTAAATAGTCAATTAATTGTTTCTCATTTGTAAATTTATTTCTTGTCTTTTTTCTTCTGACCAGCAGGAACACATTTTTGTAGAATGAGCCCCTCACAATAAAATCTGTTATATTTGTCGAGATAAAAAAACTAGAAGAGTAGTATTGATTAATTCAAAATAACATATTGCTAGTATTCATAAGGCTACTATGACTATTATTATTATTATTATTATTATTATTATTATTATTATTATTATTAATCTGTTACAAAAGTTCATAACCTTTATATCTCTCAGGGTCTGTGTACCATTTTTTTTTACTGATCATGTGTAATCACAGGTTGAATCATAGGATACCTGAGAGGGGAAGGAGTAGGAGGAGGGATACCAGAATCGTTCAGGATGGAATTAAATGTAAAAAGGAAGCTGAAGAGATTTGCCTTTCTAGAAGGAGTATTAGTTACAAAACTTTCAGACTGAAGGAGGAAGAAAGTAGATTTATATATTTAACAGAAATTAGAGATATTTTTGGCAAGGGGCCAGAAATATTTTTTTTCAGTAAGAAAACCAAGTAGGGCAGCACACTCTCTTTTAGTGAAAGTATTCTTTGCCCTTCTAATAATATTTCAGCAATAAAAATATCAAGAGTGATAAGAGAATGAGAGTTTTTCCATTCCTGATAAGTAATATCTCTATTCCGAAAGGTAAGAGAACTACAGCTTTATAGGAGAAAAATATTTAGTTGAAGATGTAACAAACAATCTGGCCATTTTAGCCTCTACCTTTTCAGCAGACATTGAAGCATTCTTCAAGTCAAAATGGGATTCATTACAAGGGTAGTTAGCAAAGAAGTGACACAATGCCCTCGAACTTGTCCATTTAAAGGGTCAGAAAGATCTTATAGGACGTCGTGGAGCTGCTGGAGAAAAAGTATTTTAACTAAGAGCTATAAGGTTGTGACAGAGTTAACCTATAGTGGGAAAATACTGTATTTATATCTGGAAGGTAAACTGATCAAGTTTATTTAAGAATTGGTAGAACTATTCGGGTTGCGTGTAGGTTCACTAATCAACTATTTCATATCATGGAGAGTATTGAATGATTTGGCCATTTCCTCCCCTCCTCTATCAATATGAGAGAAACCCAATCACTCAGTGTGTTGTACTTCAAAATCTCCTAAATGAGGGACTTTAGCATTTAGGTGAGAAATAGTAAACTATTGAAGAAGAAATTGCAAATTTGTTTCATTAGGGAAACTAGCAGAAACAATAAGATCAGGGTTGTAGAGGGAAGATAGAACCTAAACCATAGAACATCAGAGTTAGAAACATCAGTGTTTACAAGATGTTGTTACAGGAGTGTTCATGTTTTTATAGGCACAAACTCCACATTTAGTTAGAAATTTTGAAATAAGTTATAGTTGGAGATATATTAAGGTAGTTGGAGAAAGAATCCCTGACTAGCTGGGTCTTAGACAGAAGTAAAAGGTTAAGACTATATATATATATATATATATATATATATATATATATATATATATATATATATATATATATATATATATATATATATATATATATATATATATATATATATATATATATATATATATATCCCAGAATTTTGTTAATGTGGCAGATTTTTTGCCAGACAATATTAAACAAAAGAAGAAATTGAAAAATGGACATGAAAATGAAGACCAAATATTACTTGTAAAACCTGTAAGTATTTTTAAAATTATATATATATATATATATATATATATATATATATATATATATATATATATATATATATATATATATATATATATATATATATATATATATATATATATATATAATATATATAATATAAAGTATTAGAGAAATGCTACAGCTAATGTTTTAATATTTCTTTGATTTTTTATTCATAAAATATTCTTGCTTGAACCTTTCCTGAATCTTTATATTTTAAGTTTCTTAGAAGAGTTAATTTATTTGATGTTCTTTCTCAATATGCACCTGTATTTATAGTAGAATACGATTTTTCACCAGTTAAATTGTTGTATGTGCCGTCGCCCTCATTGATTCTTAAAGTATTCCAACTACATTAGTAGCAATAAAAATGACAGAAAAAAAAAAAATATTCCGGTTTGTTACATATTACTGGACTGGGCTAAATTTGATGTCCACAAAAACTGGCCGAGTCAAAGAGTCCTCGGATCCGAATCCCGAACTCAGTATATATATATATATATATATATATATATATATATATATATATATATATATATATATATATATATATATATATATATATATATATATATATATATATATATATATATATATATATATATATATATATATGCAACATTAAATCCACCAAAGCTAGATTAAATGCCGGTATAACCTGATGCATAGTGTGAAAATCAAATGGAAATAAGAGGAGGGAAGGGTGTCCCAATAAAGTTCAACAGTGAATAAAGCTGTTATGTTTAGATCAGAGAGTTGAACAGAAAAAGTAGGATAAAATTGTTGAAGAAAGATTAGTCAGGGAAGCCCTCCTCAAAGATGTCGATGTATTCAATTTGATAGTTCCGAAGAGCAGTGTTTGTTGTAACGGTGGTAGTGTAGAAGAATGAAATAACATTTCACTAGTCAGAATCAGATTGAGGATATCAGTGAGAGATGAATAATGGATAAGATTAAAAACCATGTGACTTCACTTCCGAAAACAACTGTGTGAGCAGAACCACTTCAGGGTGTGTAATTTATGCAATGATGAGCTTTTCTCCTATACAATGCAAACAATTGGGATGATGTGAAAAGTTCTGATTGTATTTTATAACACCCAGCCTCTGAGAGTTCGTTTCTAAAGGGAAAAAAATGCTACTCTAATAAAGATCACAAGAAAAAGAAATACCAAAAATATTAAGGGCAGACGAAAATTTGAGTTTTTCTGAAGATTGTTAAGTAAATAGATAAAGAAATTGAGGTTTTGAGGATTTGTAAATAAAGATAAACGAAAATGAGTTGCAGAGATGTGTGTGTGCAGAGGTGTAAATAATTAAGACAGATTTTCAAATTGTTTTGTATAATTTGACCAAAGGCTAAATTGTCTGTCATTTGATGTCAATAAATTGCTTATATATCTGGGGCAGCTACCATTAAAACTAAAAGTAAGGTATATGAAATTTTTTGGAGGGTGATGAATAAAACGGTGATAGATATTCTTAACTTTCATTCTATTAAAAAAAAAAGAAAATAATGTAAACCTTTATAGAAAAGCTAGTGCTACTTAAAATTTATAGGCCATTAAGAATTATTCAGGCTTATCTAACAGGCTGAACAGCCTTTCTTGGAGAGTATGTAAAGTAAAATGTTAATATGCTAAAATTTAGTTTGTTCAGAAAAGGAAATGTGATAATTTTGTGTTTTTAATTTAAGTAGATTTTTTAAAGCATTTCTGCTTTATTTTCTTTTTTATGTGTTTGTACCTATTCCTTTTTAATTTTAGAACGTTCAATACTAATTTTATTTTCATAAATTTTAAATTAGAAAATTGCTGAACAAAAGTCTTGGTGTCATCAAAATTTATTACATATTGTCAAGAGCTAAAATTGAATCAAATTATATTAATTATAAATAATCTTTGAAAATGTAGTGTAGATAAGTTTAAAAATAATTAGTAGATATTTTTAATAATATAATTTATATACTTATGCATCGACATCGGAATGAGGGCTTTTGGCTAAAAATAGCATAAAAATTGGAAATTATTATGTTATCACCCCACCACTAATCTTAAGTGAGTACTTACAAATATTTTAAGACTGTTTCTAGAACATTAGAGTTTCTAATACAACTATATTTTGTATTAAAAAAGGTTGCCACTTCAATAATTCAATGTAGTGAATTATGGATTCCTCGAATAAATATATATATATATATATATATATATATATATATATATATATATATATATATATATATATATATATATATATATATATATATATATATATATATATATATATATATATATATATATATATATATATATATATATATATATATATTATTCACCTCTGATGGGCAAAGGCCAGAGGCCTACTAAAATTCCACCAGAGTTAGGGGGAAAGACGGAAGCCTGGTCAAATTAAAGGCCGACGTGACCTGATACATGACGTTTGAAGGTGTATAAGTCATAGGGAAGTTGGAAAAATAGAAGAAGGGAGTGTGTTCCAGACTTTACCAGTAGAGTACATGTAAGGATTGAGCATAGCGGTTAAGTCTGGGGTCAGAGAGTTGGACAGAGAAAGGATGAGACTGTGTAGAAAGTCGAGTCGCACGAGCCCTTCTCAATGGAGGAGGTATGCCACAGAGAGAGTTCAGAAGAGCAGTGTCCATTGTAATAGCGATAGTATAGAGAGAGTGACGCAACAATTCGACGGGTAGAAAGAGATTGAAGAGAGTTAGTAAGAGCAGGAGAGTTGATGAGACGAAATGCCCTAGACTCCACCTTCTCTAGGAGAGCTGTATGTGTGGAACCACCCCAGATGTGGGAAGCATACTCCATACAGGGGCGAACAACACCCCTATACGGAGCAAGCAACTGGGGTGGAGTGAAGAAATAATGAAGGCGCCTCAGAACACCTAACCTCTTAGAAGCTTGTTTAGAAAGAGAGGTAATGTGATCTTTCCAAGAAAGATCATGAGAAAAGGAAACACCGAGAATATTAAAAACAGATGAAAATCTGAGTTGAGTGTTTTCGAAGAAGGTATCATAGTTGTGTGGAAGATTGTGTCGAGTAGAGAGATAGAGGAATTGAGTTTTGGTGGCATTGAAAATAACCATGTTCTCCCTGCCCCAATTAGAAATACGAGATAGATCAGAGGTCAGCTGCTCCAAGGCAACCCACCTTGCGTCTAGTAACTTGTTGAGAGGGGCGCCTTTCAAATTGAAAAGAGTAATGAAGGTGGAGTCATCAGCATAGGAGTGGATAGGAGATGAAGTAACAGAGAGAAGGTCATTAATGAAAAGTAGAAAAGCGTTGGGGATAGGACAGATCCTTGAGGAACACCACTATTAATAGATTTAAAGGAAGAACGATGGCCGTCTACTACTGTTGCTATAGAACGACCAGAAAGGAAATCAGAGAGAAGGATAGATTCCGAAAGAGGGAAGTTTGGAAATCAAAGCTTTGTGCCAGACTCTATCGAAAGCTTTCGATATGTCTAGCGCAACAGCAAAAGATTCACCGAAATGCCGAAGAGCGGAGGACCAAGAGTCAGAGAGAAGGGAAAGGAGATCACCAGTAGAGCGTTTCTTACGAAAGCCATACTGGCGATCAGAGATAAGATTGGAAGAATTGAGATGTTTCCAAATCTTCCTGTTAAGGATAAATTCAAAAACTTTAGAAAGAACGGAGGTTAAAGAAATGGGACGATAGTTAAAGGGTTGAGAGGGGTCCCCCTTCTTCGGCACAGGCTGAATGAGCACACGTTTCCCTCAAGAAGGGAAGGTTGAAGTAGAAAGACATAGACGAAAAAGTTTACCAATATATATATATATATATATATATATTATATATATATATATATATATATATATATATATATATATATATATATATATATATAATAATATATATATATATATATATATATATATATATATATATATATATAATATATATATATATATAATTCTTTTCCTCTTTTTAATCTGTGGCCAACACTCCTACCGAAAAGGCTAATCTCTTTGGCCTCCTTTTCCCATCTAATTCTACCATGGATGATGCCGGCATCCCTTCTCCTACTTCTTCTCTCAGGTATTCCATGTTTTTACCCGTGATTTTATACGATCAGGTACATGGGATCCTAAAATCTAGGAACATAAGGAAGGCAAGTGATCCAGATTACATTCCTTCTAGTGTTTTCAGGGAGTGTGCTTCCGAGCTGTCGCCTGTTCTCGTTCAACTCTACTCTCTGTGCCTTAATACTAATACTTTTCCCAGTGCTTGAAGCACGCTTATGTTCAACCGATCCCGAAGAAAGTAGCCTCTCTGAACCTTTTAATTATCGCCCTAAAGCTCTCAATTCTATTCTATGTAAAGTCTTTATAACTCTCCTCAACTTCATTTCTTGATCATTTGGAATCTTACTCCCTTCTTTCAGGTTACCAGTGTGGCTTTCGACACTCGAAGTCTACTGGTGACATACTTTCCTATTTTACTTATTTAAGATCTTCTGTCTTTAGGGACTATGGGGGGTCTTGTGTGGTGGCGCTTGACATATCCAAGGCTTTTGATCGGGTATGCCATGCGTCGCTGCTCTCTAAGCTTCTTTCCTTTTGGGTTTCTCCTTCTCTTTGTTTACTCATTTCTAGTTTCCTCTCAAATCGCTCCAAATCAACACTTGTTGATGGAGCGACTTTTCTTATTTCCTTATTAATTGTGGAGTTCATCAGGGTTCTGTTCCATCCCCTATTTTATTCGTACTGTTCATTCTTATGCTGACCATTCAACTCTCCGTTCTTCTGCTCAGTTAAAATTTTCTCCCTCGTTTGCTTCTAGAGTTGCTTCTCGTCTTCAACTTTCCGATTCCATTCTTGCCGAGATGTGTGGGAATTACCGGTGGGTCTACCGCAACCTTGTGAAATTCAACTCTTTGAAAACTCGACTTCTTCATATCTCTCTCTCAAAACCAACTCCCAACTTTCCAATCTCCTTCGACGGCTTTCCCTCTCACCTGTGAACAACATAAATATTCTTGATCAAAACATAGACAACAAATTATCTTGGAAACCTCATATAACAACGGTCGCTAAGGTGGCCTCTAAAAAGCTGATGTTCTGTTCACATTGCGGGAATTTTTTTCTTCTGAATAGTTACTCCAATTATTTTATATAAGGACTTCTGTTCTCACATTTGGGGTGGTTCCGGTTCCACCCTTCTTTTGGATAGGGTTGAGTCTTAAGGCTAAGAGACTAATAAACTGTCCCCTACTTTCAAACTCCCTTGACTCTCTTTCTCTGCGATGTGATGTTGTCTCTCTCTTTTCTATAGGTACTGTAACGGCAGGTGCTCGAGGGAGTTGACTTCTCGCATACCACCTCCATTGGGTCGCCCTCGTAGCACAGCGGGTCCTTTGCTTGCACATGAATTTTGTGTGAGCATTGCAAATTCTAGGCTTGCACGTTATGAT
>SEYY01010368.1:0-22500 GCA_009176605.1 Armadillidium nasatum
ATATATATTATATATATATATATATATATATATATATATATATATATATATTAATTTAATGACAGTCTTTGTTAACTTTAATATTTTTTGTTACGGTACAATAAAAAAAATTATTTTTCTTCCATTTTTCAATTTTTCAATTGAAGAAAATTATAAATTATATCTTCATTGCAAATTCACTTTAAATTTTAAATTTAAATCTTCATTCCGTTTCCACATTTATCTTCCTCAGATTTACAAAAGAATTCGAAATGAAGAAAAAATCTTCGCCGTTCATAAAATTAAAGAAGAAATTAAATACGGAAAAGTTTCAAAGTATGAAAACAAATTATTCTTCCATTCTTTGAGTTTATCTGAAGTTCCAAAGGACTCTTCTCTGATTTGGGTAAGTTCAATTTTGAATTGTCTTGATTTTTTACAAGAGGCGTGGAATCTTTGTTGTTTCTTTCCATGAGTACAGAATCTTTGTTGGAGTCAATGGAGTTGAATATTTCATTATTTAGTCCTTTGTCCTAATTAGAAAAATTTGAAAATCTTTCATCAGGAAGTGGTGGAATATTAAGTAAAAGGCCACAAATTAAAGTGGCTTTGAAGTCGAGCTATTTGAAAATGAATACCTCACCATTTTTTTTGCCGAGATTTATTGTAGACTGAGCATCATTCGATCTTTTGTCCTTGCCGTCTCGTTAAATTCACCTGAATAAAGGTTTAATCCACTGCCTACTCGTATTCCCTCGCTTCACATGTTTTTCTCTAAGTCTCCCTCTCCATGTACTTGTGTCCTTTTGATGACACAAGTACATTGTGTCATCAAATTTAACAGTTTTATGTATTTTTTGGCACTTGAATTGCCTTCACCTTCTCTCTATTACCTCACCTTCTATCCACTCCTATGCTGATAACTCCTCTTACTCCTTTCAGTTTGAAAGACGTCCTTCCCATCAGCAGTTGATAGACGGGTAGCCTTGGAGCAACTAACCTCTGATCTTTCACGTATTTCAAATTGGGGCAGAGAAAACATGATTGTTTTCAATGCCTCAAAAATTCAGTTCCTCTATCTCTCCACTCAACACAATCTTCTACACAACTATGATGTCTTCTTCGAAAAACCTTCAAACCTTCTGTTCTTAATATTCTCGGCGTATCCTTTTCTCGTGATCTTTCTTGGAAAGATCACATTACTTCACTTTCTAAACAAGCTTCTAAGAGGTTGTGTGTTCTGAGGCGCCTTCAGAATTACTTTTCGCCGCCCCAGTTGCTTGCTCTCTATAAAGGTGTTGTTCACACCTGTATGGAGTATGCTTCACACATCTGGGGTGGTTCCACTCAATCAGCTCTCCTTGAGAAGGTGGAGTCTAGGGCTTTCGTCTCATCAACTCTCCTGCTCTTACTAATTCTTTCCAATCCCTTTCTGCCCTTCGAATTGATGAGTCACTCTCTTTACTATTGCTATTACAACTGACACTGCTCTTCTGAACTCTCTCGTCACATACCTCCTCCATTGAGAAGAGTTCGTGCTATACGCCTTTCTACACAGTCTCATCCTTTCTCTGTTCAACTCTCCGACCCCAGACTTAATTGCTATGCTCAATCTTACATATACTCTACTGGCAAAGTCTGGAACACACTCCCTTTATCTGTTTTTCCAACTTCCTTTGACTTGCATACTTTCAAACGCCGTGTATCTGGACATGTCGGCTTCCTTCGACCAAGATAGGATTTTTCCCAACTCCAGTGGAATTTGGTAGGCCTCCAGCCTTAGTCCAATATATATAATATATATATATATATATAATATATATATATATATATATATATATATATATATATATATATATATATATATATATATATATATATATATATATATATATATATATATATATATATATAACACTTTTTCTACTTTTCATTAATGACCTTCTCTCTATTACTTCATCTCCTATTAACTCCTATGCTGATGACTCCACCCTTCATTATTTTTTTCATTTTGAAAATCGCCTCTCCCAGCAACAGTTAATAGAAGCAAGGAGGGTGGCCTTGGAGCAGCTAACCTCTGATCTATCTCTCATTTCGAGTTGGGGCAGAGAAAATATGGTCGTTTTCAATGCCTCAAAAACTCAATTCCTCCATCTCTCTACTCGACATTATCTTCCACACAACTAAGATATCTTCTTCGAAAACACGCGACTTAAACCTTCACTTTCCTTAATATTCTTGGTGATTCTTTTTCTCGTGATCTTTCTTGGAAAGATCACATTACCTCTCTTTCTAAACAAGCTTCTAAGAGGTTGGGTGTTCTGAGGCGCCTTCAGTATTTCTTCACACCACCCCAGTTGCTTTCTCTGTATAGGGGTGTTGTTCGCCCCTGTATAATGTATGTGTCACACATCTGGGGTGGTTCCACTCATACAGCTCTCCTGGAAAAGGTGGTGTCTAGAGCTTTTCTTCTAATCAACTCTCCTGCTCTCACGAATTTTCTCCAATCTCTGTCTGCCCGTCGAAATGTTGCGTCACTCTCTCTATACTATCGCTATTACAATGGACATTGCTCATCTGAACTCTCTCGTCGCATACCTCCTCCATCGAGAAGGGTTCGTGTGTGACTCGTCTTTCTACACAGTCTCATCCTTTCTCTTTCCAACTCTCTGACCCCAGACTTAACTGCTTAACCACCTCATTTCTTTATCTTCTTAATATGTTCTATTGACTTTGTACAACTTACTGCTTGGTTTATAAGCATTATTTGAGTAAAATCTTAAAGAGCAGTGGAGGAACAGGGTGAAAACCTGGTGACGGTACCTTGACGGGAAGATCGGTTGCTTGAAACTGTTCTTGAAGCGAACTTTTTTGGGTTCGTGGATAGCTCAGCGGTAGAGCACCGAGTCTTTTGTCATTCTCAGTCGCAACATGCGGTGGTTCGACCCCTGAGGAGGTAAAATTTCTTTATCTTCCTAATATGTTCTATTGACTTTGTACAACTTACTGCTTGGTTTATAAGCATTATTTGAGTATATATATATATATATATATATATATATATATATATATATATATATATATATATATATATATATATATATATATATATATATATATATATATATATATATATATATATATATATATATATATATATATATATATAGGTGGTCTTTAAAATCAAATGTTTTAATTTCTTTGCTCCTACCTCCTACCTCAATTTGTTGTATGTTATGAAAAAACTCCGTAGCCAAAAATTTTATTTTTGACTTATATTAGTGCCTCTCTAAACCCAGCTCACTTTCCTTTTTTCCTTTTTTTTTTCAATACCCCTAAGTGTAAAAATGTAAAAAGAGCCAGAACCAACGTCATCACGCCCTCCTTATCTGCAACTTTGGATAGAACGATGACGTCTGATCGGACCGACATTTTCTAAGCGAAAATGCCTGTTTTTTTATGTCATGATGTTCACAAAAATAAATATAAATCGGTCTTCTATTTGTCGTCAACGAATGGCACAAAGGAAACACATAGCAACACATTTAAAGAAAGAATTCAAATCAGAGACCCCATTGATAGTTCACTGGGATGGAAAGTTGATGCAGGATCTAACATCAAAAGAACATGTTCATAGGCTTCCAATTCTGGTATCGGGAAAAAACAGAACACAATATTTTTTTTTGGATGTACCAAAATTAGAAAGTGGAACCAGAGTCAATATGGCTAATGCTGTAGTTAAAGCAATTGAAAAATGAAATTTTACTGATTAAGTCGTTAAAATGTTATCTGTCTGACACAACGGCTTCAGATACTGGCTGCCACAAAGGAACACGCATATTAATTGAGGAGAAGCTCCAAAAAGATTTACTATATCTTCCATGCTGGCATTACATCTTGAAGCTGACTCTTCAAAGTGTGTTTTCAGAGGTTCTTGGTGCTTCTTCTGGTTCTGAATTTCTCCTATTCAAGAGGCCTCAAGCTATTTGGAAAAATATTGATCAAAATATCTTCAACACTGAACTACAATAAGCTACACTGGCAAAAATACTACTTGATATTAAAGATGGTATTAAGAGGTTTTGCGGGGAGATTACAGTGAACAAATTGAGTTAGCAATTATTTTTTTAGTGGCGTACCTCCTGGTGGCATCCGATTCCATGCTCCTGGATTGAATGCATATGGCTAGATGGATGAGTAAGGTTATGTATTCCCTGAGAGTGTGGATGTTTCAGAACCAATTTCATTTAACAAAGACAGAAGAGACTGGGCTTCAGAGAATTTGTATATTTACAGTAAAGGTTTATGCAAAAAATGTGGATGGACGCATTTAACCCTGCGGCAGCTCCTTGGAATAATATTGATCTATTTTTTGAATGAGAAAATAGATGCAAAGGTAGGAAATATTGCTTTAAATAAACATTTACAACACCTTTGGAATCTTTCGGAAGAATTAATTGCACATTCACTGTTTGAAGCAAAAGTGTCGACAAAACTTAAAAATAAAATTGGCACTGCGATCATAGATGGAGCTGGCTGAAGTGGAGAACCTGAATGGTCACCTCCAAAGAAGATTACAATTATAAAGACATCAATTTACAACTACGAGTTACAAGACTTTGCAACACGGCATACAATTGCTTTTTTTCAGAAATTGAACATTGATACAGCATTTTTATACACAGACCCTGAAACATGGCTAGAACGAGATGATTATCAGAAAGGAGTATCCATTATAACAGCAATATCAGTTACCAATGATTTTGCAGAGCGAGGAGTCGCATTAATCCAAGAATATAATAAAACATTAACAAAGAATGAAGAGCAACTCCAATTTATACTCCAAGTAGTAGCAGAACACATAAAATTATTACCAAATAGTAAGAGGTTAACATATTGGGGCAAACCAGGCAACAATGATTAGTTATTAGCAGCTATGAAACACCCGCCATGAGCGCTTAATACTTCCACGTAAGGGAGACCTGGACGATTGCTCTCAGGGTAAAACTTTGACGATGATGTTAATATGTTCTAATTCATCAATTCTTAAAATATTTTAAACAGAGTGTTTTTACTACCATAGCAACCTATTCGGAAGGTAGGAGTAAGACTTTCTAAAAAAAAAAAATTTTTCACGAATCTTAAGGACCACCCATATATATATATATATATATATATATATATATATATATATATATATATATATATATATATATATATATATATATATATATATATATATATATATATACCGTGGCTCAAATGGTAGGGTGATTGACTCACGTGCTTGAGAGCGCCGGTTCGATCCCATTTGGGGATCCTAGGTATATGCTACCTAGAAAAGTTCCTCTCCTCGAATAGGGCAATGCCCTTGAGATGTGAACTTATATATATATATATATATATATATATATATATATATATATATATATATATATATATATATATATATATATATATATATATATATATATATATATATATATATATATATATATATATATATATATATATATATATATATATATATATATATATATATTATCAGTTTGAGGACTTGAAGCAATGTACAACCGACAAGAACTTGTACACTTTCCTTGAGATTTGTTGCAACAGCAAGAGATTAACCCGCTTGGCAATTATTAAAATGTTTGACAAACAAGAGTCTCATCATTTCATCAAGATGTGCACCGGCGAGTATGGACCTTCCTTCAAAGAAGCCTCTTTCGAAAAAGGTTACAGTGAAAAAAACCAAAGTCTTTTGCATATTAAAAATTTCGTTGAAAATAGCCAAAACTGTAGCAGGCTGCTAGAATACAATTTCGACTTTCAAAATAGAGGGTATTATAAATATGAACCTGGCCAAATGTTCCTTTTTATGGAATCCTCAAAAGGGAACGTTTCAATACTTCTTTCATCTTTAACTGATACAACTGGAAATGGTATTATTGGGAAGGTAATTTCTCCAACGGATTTGAAATGTTGCATAAATTACGGTCATTCTTCATTTCTCAAAATTTTAGATTGCGGTATTATTTTAGAGGTTTAATATATATATATATATATATATATATATATATATATATATATATATATATATATATATATATATATATATATATATATATATATATATATATATATATATATATATATATATATATATATATATATATATATATATATATATATATATATATATATATATATATATATATATATATATATATATATATATATATATATATATATATATATATATATATATATATATATATATATATATATAGTGAAAATGAATAAAATTGTTAAAAAATCACAAATAAAAAGCATTCAGAAACTCAAATTTAATTGTGTGTATTACTACCATTGTAATAATAATAATAATAATAATAATAATAATAATAATAATAATAATAGTAATATTTGGTGTAAATTTGTCAGAATTTTTTAGTCAAATGCCAAATTTGGAGCAACAATTTAATTACGTTAAAAAAGAAGTAACAAAAGAAACGATTAGAGTAAATTGTTATATATATATATATATATATATATATATATATATATATATATATATATATATATATATATATATATATATATATATATATATATATATATATATATATATATATATATATATATATATATATATATATATATATATATATATATATATATATATATATATATATATATATATATATATATATATATATATATATATATATATACCGTCTACCGTGGCTCGAACGGTAGGGTGATTGACTCACGTGCTTGAGGGCGCCGGTTCGATCCCACATCGGGATCCTAGGTATATACTACCTAGAAAGTTCCTCTCCTCGAATAGGGCAATGCCCGTGAGATGTGAACTTTTTTATTAAAAAAAAAAAAAAAAAATATATATATATATATATATATATATATATATATATATATATATATATATATATATATATATATATATATATATATATATATATATATATATATATATATATATATATAAAAGGTTGAGTCAGAGGCTAAAAGACTTATAAACTGCCCCGCTCTTTCTAATTCTCTTGACTCTTTTTCTTTGCTACGTGAAGTTGGTTCTTGTCTTTTTTCTATAGATACTACAGCGACAAATGCACGAGGGAACTATCCACTCTCGTACCTCCACCTTTACGGCGTCCTCGTAGCACAAGGGGTGCATTGCCAGAGTATCAATTTTAATTGCGCGTACATAGGCAACTCCAGGCTTGTCCGCTGTGGTACCTCCTTTCCTGCCACCTCTGTTTTGTGGAACTCTCTCCCATCTTCTGTGTTTCCTTCCGAATTTAATCTCAATTTCTTTAATCCCGCGTCTGAGCTCACCTAAGAAATTTGCGTTAGGTGGGATCTGAAGGGGTGGTTTTTATTTTTTGTATTCTTTTACTTTATTTTTTTCTTTATTCTAACACCCCCTTCTTGAATAGGGCTTTGCCCGTGAGTAGTGGTGATGCGTAAAAGGAAAAAAAGATAAAATAAAATAAAAAATATATATATAGTAGTAAAGGTACAAAATATTAATATCCTGTTCTCTTTGCCATTTAGGAGTTGAAAATCAGTTTTGCTGATAAGAATTAAGCAGGGAAAATAAGCTTCAATAACACAACTCTGCATGTAAATATTTTACACGTAAGACATATTTGGGAATGTTTTTCTAAATTTTAAATGAAAGTATTCTGTGAAGGTAATTTTGAACCATGTTATGAAATTTCTTCATGCAAATTTTTTTCATTAAGATATTAAAAAATTTTCAGGAAAATTTTGACTCTACATCATCTATCTACACCTTAATTTATTAATTTAATTTTATTTATTAAAACAAAATTTAATTATGGTTGTTTATACAAAGTATTAATTGAGCGCTGACATCACATTTAATTTAAATTAACATTTATGGCTTTAAAGGTTCCGACAACTGTAAATGGTGAAACAGAAATATTTGGAAGAGAAAGTAGAGAGAGAGAGAGAGAGAAAACAAAGAAGCTTGCTAGAAACATATACTAGCCAAGGGCTTTTCATACCCTTTTAATTAAAAGGGTATGAAAAGGGTATTCTCTTCAAGCAAATTATTCTTCATTCCCCATTGGGGTCGCCTCCCACAAAAGAAGCTCTGTATCAGTGGGTGTTCTCCACAGTTTATATTGTGCTAATAATTTGTCAGACGAAACAGTTTCCATAATGAGAAAAGTTGAAAATGTAGCTAAACATTATACTAATTAATTCTTTGATTTCACTAGAAAATAACATGTTAACAAATGTATATATATATATATATATATATATATATATATATATATATATATATATATATATATATATATATATATATATATATATATATATATATATATATATATATATATATATATATATATATATATATATATATATATATATATATATATATATATATATATATATATATATATATATATATATATATATATATATATATATATATATATATATATATATATATATATATATATATATATTGTCTTGGAAACCACATATTACAATGGTTGCTAAAGCATCCTCTAAGAAGCTGTGAATTCTGTTCAGGTTGCGAGAATTTTTTCCTTCTGAGCAGTTACTCCAAATATATGAAGGGTCATTTTCGCTCTTGTATGGAGTACTGTTCTCACATTTGGATGTACTCCGGCTCCTCGTCTCTTCTGGATAGGGTTGAATCTAAAGATAAAAGATAAATAAACTGTCCCCTATTTTCAAACTCTCTTGACTCCCTATCTCTGCGACGTGACGTTGGCGCGCTATCTCTTTTCTATAGGTACTACAACGGCAAGTGCTCGAAGGAATTGGCCTTTCCCATTCCTCCAACGTTGTGTCGTCCTCGCTGGACAAGAGGTGCAATGCTTTCGCACGAATTTTGTGGATGTAGGAAACCCCAGGCTAGTCCGTTGTGGTGCCTCCTTCTTTCCAGCCACCTATGTTCTGGGAAACTCTCTACTATCCCCTATATTTCATCCTGTATTTAATCTTCCACTCTTTAAGGCTTCCGTTTGTGCTCACCTGAAGATTGTGCATTAGGTTCGAGTTTGAGTGAGTTTTCTTCCTTTTGTATGCGCCCCTCCTTGAAAAGGATTCTGCCCGTGAGTGGTGGCGATCTGTATATATATATATATATATATATATATATATATATATATATATATATAATATATATATATATATATATATATATATATATATAATATATATATATATATATATATATATATATATATATATATATATTAACTATAAAAGATACTACCAGGACGGTACCACACTTATTACATTAATCTTTACGTCATTCTTTTAGTAATGATGGAAGTAATTGAAGGCGTTGTAATTATTTATTTATTATTATAATTATTATTATAATTATTATTATTTTGAAAGTAGGCTGTAATATTAGCGAAAAAATTTTCAAGGTCCCACAAAAAAACTCAGGCAAATTTTATACTTGCTCCCCGTACTGTAAATTTATACTGTGATAAATATATAAATATCCACCACAGCAAAATCCACCAAATAGCTTTAATTGACATTGACTAAACGAGGAAAACCATAACGTTTCTTTAAAACTTTCAACTACTACTGTGTCATACTCAAAATCTTGAACACAATCTCGAAATCATGGTCATTTTCTGAGTCATTATTCTTTACTATTAGTCATTATTCCTGATGAGGAAGAACATCTTATAGCTGATTTTGGTAATATTTGCAGAATCGCCTTATTCGTGAGGCTTATTTAAGTAAAACGTTTGTTAGAGTGTTTTATTCTTAAAAAAGGCATTCACACGTCAGTGGTATCGTCCTATTCGAGTAGGGGAATTTTTTAGTCAATTTCTACCTATATAAGATTAGAATAAGGAATCGAACCAGCATTTTCAATTACTCTATCATTAAATCACGATTAGACTTGTTAGGTTTTATTCTGTTTTAACTTTTTACTTTGACATCGTTAAGCGATTCTAGTTTGTGGTATTCGGAGTCGGGAATTTCATTCCTGGGAATTTGAAAGGGAAAACCTATTAAAAAGGCATTTAGGACTTACCCTTAAAATATTAAACACAAGTCTTTCACTTTAAAGTCTAAACCCTCCAAATTAGATATTTAGAACCCCCCCTCCGCACCCCCGTAAAAGCCAATTTACAGTTAATTCTTACGCTCACATACACCTACAGTAAGGTAACCATCCGTCCCGAATTTTTAGGGAAACTCCTGATTTTTTAAGCCGTGTCCCGATTATTTTTAGAGACGGATATTTGTCCCGATTTTTAGATTTGGCAAAAATTATTTATTCAACCAGTCAGCAGAAGAAAGCAGTGACACACCTTCATACAGCAAGAGGGCGCTGTGCATGGGAAAAGAAGGGGAAAATGTATTTTTTTTCTAGAATGTCCTTAACTAATAAACCATATGACTTATTTTCGAAAACAACATTCGTATTTCTTCTTTATTTTAAAAATCCTCCTCCTTTATACATCCCTTAAAACCTTTACGGCAGTGTATTTAGAGGTGGGTGGATATGTTCAGAAGCGTCCCGAATTTTGGTCAGAAAAATATGGTCACCTTAACCTACAGGCACACGCATATATATATATATATATATATATATATATATATATATATATATATATATATATATATATATATATATATATATATATATATATATATATATATATATATATATATATATATTAATCATCCCTAGGGGGCCAAGGCCTCCAAAAATTTTCCAGAAATCCGCCTATGGCCAGGTGGTCCAGTTGGGTCTTCTTTAGCAACTCTGATAAGAGATTCGCGTACTGTTCATGTTCATTAAGTTTATGAACACCTAAACAATCTCTAGTTTTATCTCTTTATTAACGGAGAAGGGATGAATAACTCTCAGAACAGCTTTTACTTTTTATTCACAGAGCTGGTTAATTAATTTTAACATAATTTTAAAGCAAAATGAACTTTAAAAGATTTTTAGAAAATAACATCAAATCAATATATATAAAAATGAGTATACTTTACCTAAGAATATTATTTTGCATAAAATTCAGTAATTCATATAAAAATACATTGAAATCGAAAGTTTCACATAAGCTTTTTTATTTAATAAAAGAATATTAAATATTATATAAATTTTAATTTACTCTGAAATAGTTGCTGTCAAAAAATAAAACCGCGCCAAAATCGGGAATCAAGAAGGAAACATTTACTAAAATGGCGGGAAAGTGAATTAAGAAAATCGGAATATATCAACTTTATTTTATCATGTTTTCAAATTTTTTTTGTGAACTTTATATTTATTCGGATAAATCTAATTTCTTTTTTACATATTTTTGCGATTACTTTGTTTACATAAATCTTTTATTTTTATTTAAATATGTTGCATTAAAAGAGCCAAAATTTCATTAAAAAAATAAGTAAAAAATAATAAACAAGTTACTGGTACAAAATCATAGAAATTTGAGTAATTTCACGGGAACATATTTAAAAGAACACTTATCACCTGTAATCATTATTATTTTAAAAACACTTATCACTTGCACACACACACACACACACTATATATATATATATATATATATATATATATATATATATATATATATATATATATATATATATATATATATATATATATATATATATATATATATATATATATATATATATAGTCTCGGTAGGAATCTGCCAAACTTGAACAAGAGTGTATTACGTAAGTCATTTGAAGAAGAAGAAGAAAAAAAAGTTATATCAACATAGTTGGGATACAGAAAAGGTATCGAGTTATGGCTTAATGACGGGAAAAAAATGGTATGGAAAATATGCATTCGCTCCTGGCAAAATTGCGACGAGCAGACCTTGAAAACGAACTCTAAACAGTGTAAGTCCTTAATGTAATTTGTAAATGAACTCAAGTAGTAGACTTTGAATACGGTTGCTAAAGCGTTTAGTCATTGTTACTTTCATTTGTAGGTGAACATTGTGGTTAGTTTACACATTCCTTTGACGTTAACGATTATAGAATATGTAGATATAGATTACATTTCCGGTCTTTTGCAATGGTAAGGCGAGAGCTTCCGTGATTTACTTGTGACGGTAGTAATAATAATAGGAATAACCATACATGAGCTCATCATAATCCTGATACTACGGTTTAAACCATCTTTCAACACAGATTTTCTATGAACATGTGTTGTGGTATCATTGGAAATCAGCTTACTGACCCACATTTGTTGAATGGTGTACCGAAATTTTCTAGAAAACGAACTACCAATTCTTTTGGAGGATGCTACTTTGGCAATATGAGCTGCGATGTATCTGCAACACGACGGAGCACCTGCACCTTCACACCGCAGTGTACGAGTACCTTCATGAAACATATCCAAACCTCTGGATAAGTCGAGGGGGACCATATGCTTGGCCAGCACGATCACCTGACCTAACAGCACTGAATTATTACCTTTGGGAACACATGAAAGAACTTGTCTATGCAGTGATGGTAAATAATGGCATCGGATTAATACTGAGAATATTTAATATTGCAGATAAAATTCGACTGAATCATTAAATACTGAAGAATGCTTCAAACTCCTTAGCTAATCACGCACAATGGCATATTCAGGTCGTGGGTGATTATTTTGAACATGTCATGTATTATTCATCATGTATTACTCTTCGTACTGTAATTCTTGTGAAATAAAAAAAGTTTTTTCTCATCTTAGCTCATCTACCTGTAACTCGCTATCTCTCCCGAATCAGACCAATTCTGATATAACCTTTTTAAATTAACATGTCTTCTGTAATACACCCTTAAAGCTTGGCAGATTCCTCCTGGGACACCCTATATATATATATATATATATATATATATATATATATATATATATATATATATATATATATATATATATATATATATATATATATATATATATATATATATATATATATATATATATATATATATATATAATATATATATATATATATATATATATATAATATAATATATAAATCTTTTTTTCAAAAATAAAGAAAAATCATAATTTATGCAATCTTTTAAATCCGTTGGAGAAATTACCTTTCCAACAATTCCAGTTCCAGCTGTACCTGTTGATTTCGCAAGAATTATGCTAAAGTTTTTTTTTGCGCACTTCATGTAAAGAAACATTTGGTCAGATACGCATTTATAAAACCCTTTGTTTTCATTGCTGAAATTGTAATCTATCGTCCTGCTACATTTTCGTCTATTTTCGACGAAATTTTCAATATGCAAAATACTTTTGAAGTTTTCGTTATCGACGCCTTTCTCGAAAGAGGCTTCTTTTAAGGAAGGTCCATACTCGCCGGTGCACATCTTGATGAAATGATGAGACTGTTGTTTGTCAAACATTTTAATAATTGCCAAGCGGGTTAATCTCTTGCTGTTACAGCAAATCTCAAGGAAAGTGTAGAAGTTCGTGTCGGTTGCACATTGCTTCAAGTCGTCAAACTGAAAATATATGATAAAATTACAAAATTTTAGTACAGAAACTGATAATAAAAATCTGAAACTTTTTAAACTGTCGATTTCATTACATGTAAACACTCCTTTTAGTAAACGTTAATTATTTCTAGAATAAATAAATATATAAGTTACTTGTCATCTACGTCGCAAGTATTTTTCAAAAAAAAAAAATTTTTTTAAATTAAAAAAAATTCATATTATTGACAAACTATATTGGGAAATTTTATAGTTTTCTTTCGGAAATAAAATAAATACCATTTGTCCTTAAATGTTATATTTGCACACTAATCTAACGATAAAGAATGTATTTGTATTTTTCAAATACAAGAAGTTGTTTGTATTTTATTCCTACGTAAAATTCCTCTTACTTGATTTTCCTAACAGAAATATACAGTGGTCAGTGGAGCAAAGGAAACGCATCATTTTCAAATATAAATAAAGTTTTTTAATTTCAATGTTGATAAATATGTAATCACAAAAATATGGAGGTAACTGAAGGTCTTTACCTCCTCAAAGTATCAAATTACGTACGGAAAATAAAATCCCTCCAAATGACGTAACTTTTGCGGGACGCACATTCGGAGCTTCTCAAAATCACACATCGCACGCTCATGTTCATCTGTCAAACGCAATTTCTTAGCAAATGGGAAGTAGCTCCTCGATCATGAATGGTTTGTTAGTGTACACACTCGACTTTAGGTATGCCTACATAAAAAAAAATTACAAACATTAAGGTCAAGAAAGGGTGAAGGCAAAGAAACATCGCCGAATCGAGAGATCACATGTTGAAGTATGTGTAGAAAACATCCATCGACTCTCTCGTCATCTGAACTGTTGCACCACCCTGTTGGAACCATATTTCCCACACGTTTAACCCACTTCTTCGAAGTTCTGGATGCAGGAAATTGTTCAACATGTCGACGTAGTGAGCCGATCATTGTAGCTGCATTCTCTAACTTTTCAAAAAAAAAAAAAATAAAAAAATAAATAAATAAATAAAAAAAAAATACGAACCAAAGATTACTTTTACTACTACTACTACTACTTTAGCTACTGAAACTCCATTGTCTGCGCTGTTAGCCGCCTCATGCCCAAGGTCACCAAAACTCTCCCATGCTGAGTAATAGCTAATGAAAAACTATACGCTTCCTCAGCTCCACTATATATATATATATATTATATATATATATATATATATATATATATAATATATATATATATATATATATATATATATATATATATATATATATATATATATATATATATATATATATATATATAATATGGTAAACAAAATCACTCAAGGCAAGATAAGGAAGACTTGCCTCCTCTGAAGTCAAACCACTGCAACCAACTCTGTTTTACCGTTGAGCCATTCTCAAACCCCAAATATTTGCATTTCCTTAGTGATAATATCTTTGATTTTCCCAATTGAATTTGTTCTGTAAAATTTAACTTGCGCACATGGTCTATCCTTTTCGTTTTGTCTTGGTGGTTGTCCTTGATGTTGGTTACAGTATATCTGCTTCGCAGTGTGGAGTGACGGCACTGTCCCAAGTGCTTAAAAAATTTTAAACTTAAATTCGAACAATCGAGTGAGACATCAAAAGGATACAAGTACATGGAGAGAGAGACATAAAGAAAAGCGAATGAAACGAGGGAATACATGTAAAGACAACTGCAACGGATTAATGTCATTAAACCTTTTAGGTCAAGATAACGAGACTGCAAGGACAAAAGATCGAATAATGCTCTGCCTACAATAAATCTCCGTAAAAAAAATTAAAGTATTCATTAACAAATAGCCTGACTTCAAAGACACTTTAATTTGTTCCCAAAATTTACATTTTCCTAATTGTAATTCGCAACGGCTAAATAATGAAATATGCAACTCCATTGACTCTACGTTTCCGCACTCATGGAAAGAAGCACAACAAAGATTCCCCTCCCCATGTAAAAAATCAAGACAATTCAAAATTGAACTTACCCAAATCATAGAAGAGTCCTTTGGAACTTCAGATAAACTCAAAGAATGGAAGAATAATTTGTTCTCATACTTTGAAACTTTTCCATATTTAATTTTATCTTCAACTTTACGAACTGCAAAGATTTTTTCTTCATTATAAATTTTTTTGTAAATCTGAGGATGATAAAAGCGAAAAAGGAACGAAGATTTAAATTTAAAATTTAAAGTGAATTTGCAATGAAGATTTAATTTATAATTTTCTTCAATTGAAAAATTAAAAAATGGAAGATAAGAATTAATTTTTATTGTACCGTAAGGAAAAATATTAAAGTTAACAAAGACTGTCATTTAAATTCAAATATATATATATATATATATATATATATATATATATATATATATATATATATATATATATATATATATATATATATATATATATATATATATATATATATATATATATATATATATATTTAATGAATGAACTTAAAAATAACTTAAAAATAAAATTTTTATTGAAACGTCTCGAACCAACATGATTCATCTTCAGCTAAAATTCAATGAATAATAATAATGCACAAAAAAAAAAAAAAAATAAAATAAATAAAAAAAATAAATAAATAAATAATTAAAATGAAAATAACAAACGCATCTATGTGCTATCTTCACGGCAAAATAGACCGGAAAAACTAAGGCAAAGAAATTGCAGAAAAAATAAGATGGTTAGTTTCAAGATAATGAAATAATGAAATAATAATGAAATAATAATGAAATAATAGTGAATAAAATATTTGTGTATTTATTTTCGTTATTTAGATTTGAAACGTTCAAATAAAATATGCTATTTTCTACGTTAAGTTTATTTTTTATTATATATATATATATATATATATATATATATTATATATATTATTATATAATATATATATATATATATATATATATATATATATATATATATATATTATATATATATATATATATATAGAATTAGAGATGTACCGATAGTACCGGTATTGGTATCGGCCATTTTTTTGGGTATCGGTATTGGTTAATATGGCAGACACTTGGCCGATACTCCGATACTTTGAATTTGACTACTAAGCGATGTCTTTACCTTAAAGGAGAATATTATGTTATGTTTGAATAATAGCGTTTTTTTATATTTTGTCTTTTCTGCTGATTAATTGAGGTCACTGTTTTCGTTATTTTTATTCTTTATATTGTAGCTAGTTAAAAAATCTTCTTGTAAATTGTAATCATGTTAAAACATAAAAGCGAGTAGCTAAACTTTGTTAATTACCTACTGGAAAATGGAAATGGAATATTTTTTGAATAAACACAAACATAAAAAAGTTATTAGTATTATATTTGCATTTTTATTCCTAAAAGATAATATTTTAATTTTTAAAATATACTTGGGCACAACCAAATATGAAATACATGACTAAGTATTGGTTGTATATTGAATGCAATCCTCAGTTGCCTAGCAATACACAAATTTTCTATCTTATTCCTGTGTATTTCTTATAATAATTATTGTATCGGTATCGGCACCTAAAAAAATAGTGTCGGTATCGGTCTCTTTACTGGTATCGGTACATCTCTAATATATATTATTAGAAATTAATTATATTTTAGATTTAATTAAATATTTTATATGTAATTAATAGATTAGAAAAAATTATTTTTAAAGTATCAAATACGCCCTTAACTTAAGAAATGTTTTATAGAACGGCAACATTTTCATATTTTCATGCTCGTGTTAGCTTTTTGAAAAAACGTTTTCACTTCCTTAGCTTTTTACCGTTGGCAGCTTAAGTCACTTTTACAAGTATGTTTAACATATTTTTAACTAAAATACTCATCTGAAAGTGAAGAAGTCGTCGAAAATATGAGGATTCCCCCAATTTAATATTTTATATTACTTTTAGCCTTAAAGTAGTTATATATTCTTTTAATCCTTAGGTAGGAATCTTGTAGAGCTTTGTAAGAAAATTAGGGCCTAACCAGAATTACTCTTCCCTGATATCTTTTAAATATTGCTATTTGAATTAAAATTGACTTTTGATTATTCTAGGGATGAGTTAGTGTTTTAACTTGAATTGAATGTTTGATAGACTTTACTTTTTACTAGGCCCTAGGTTTTGTGCAGAGTTTTGAAAGTTCTTGCTTGTTGGGTTGAAGTTTGTGTTACTACTTGGCTAAAATTTAATTAATTAACTACTTTAAAATTTACTTATGAGCTTACACCAATAAGCCGAATATCCTAGTTAATTATTTAGGAAACTAAATAAATACCCTCAGAATACCCGTTTGATTTAACTATTTGCAGAACATTATAAATGGTGAGTTCTTTACTAATTTCTTTTTATTAATTGCAGAAACATATCTGTATCAAGCGTTTTCAGGGGTTTCACGACATAGAAATTCCAACAATATATATATATATATAATATATATATATATATATATATATATATATATATATATATATATATATATATATATATATATATATATATATATATATATATATATATATATATATATACCTCTAAAAAAATTACCTCCTCTAAGTATCCTTTTGAGTCCTGAAAATCTGACAAGAGAATTGATATTGTACTTTTTATATCATCATAGAACATGTCAACCATTGTCTTCCTAAAGTCTTCTTCTACTTCGTTTAAAATCTTTTTCACATCTACAGCGTCAACTCTTCTCTCAGACACTGTCAAGTTCTCCAACTTCTCGAGACACTTGTCAAGAACTTCCAAAGACGAGGTAATGGAGGACTTCGACTTTGAAAGAATTTCTTTCCTTTCTATAAATTTCTTCTTCATATCTTCAATGGAGGTGACGATCTCGCAATCTGAACAACTCTTAGATTTATAAATATCAACGACTTTAAGAATGGAATAATTTGTAGGAAGTGAACTTTCATTTCCCTTTGTTTCAGCTCTGCAATTTGGGCAAGTGTGATTCTTTTGAAAGAGTTTAGTTATACAAGGGGAGCAAAACGTGTGTCCGCATTCAAGCATTTTTGGGATGAAATGAAGACTGTCGAATTGTTGAAGACAGATGCTGCAAAGTACTATTTCTTCCATTCTGCTGTAATATATATATATATATATATATATATATATATATATATATATATATATATATATATATATATATTATATATATATATATATATATATATATATATATATATATATATATATATATATATATATATATATATATATATATATATATATATATATATATATATATATATATATATATATATATATATATATATATATATATATATATATATATATATATATATATATATATATATATATATATATATATATATATATATATATTATTCACACCCGGAAAGGGTTAATAGAAAAATTAATGAAAGAATTAAGACCTACTCCATACTATATAATATATATGCAATATGCGTCGCATATTTTGAGTGGTTGCTCACAAAGGGTTCTCTTTGAAAAGGTTGAATCTAGACCTTTTCGATTTATCAACTCTCTTACTCTCATTGATTCTCTCCAATTTCTACCGTCAGTGGAGATGTTGCAACATTTTCCTGACACCGTTATGTCCTCTAAGGATAGGTTAGATATTAAATAACCCCATTTTTATGTATTTCTGATTTGACCTACCAGTCCCTCTTGTGGAATGTTGACTTCCTTCTCTTTCCTCTGAGTGTCCTGCGCCAATGAAACATATTATGCCACCTGTAAACAAAGTAGATCCTTTTGAAGACATTGCAACGATTTGAATATAGGCTTTCAGTTAATTTAATTATTTTATTTATCTAATATTTTACTTCTTGATTACATTTATCTGTTATCTACGCATGACACAAGACATTACAAAAAGCTTTACTTTTTCTAACAGCAAATTTTAATAAATCTTAACTTGTAAATTTGTCAATATATATATATATATCACCCAGTAATTATATAAAATCTATTCTCAGTTATACCTAAACTTCTTTCTCAACAGAAAATTAAATAATCTTTCTGGTTCCACTTCTTTAAGTTCTTTCCAGAATTTTGGAAAAAAGTCAATTCTAAATTCCATGCTTTTTCCATTTTACCCCTTTAGTAACTTCCGACGGCGTATATGCTCTATTACCTTCTACTTAAACCTTTGTAACTAATTCTAATAACGTCTATCTTTTCTCAACCTCCATAAAATTCATTTATGCTTAACATTGCAATTTCTACAAAGGGTATACACAATTTGTGCTCTATCAGAGTCTGTCTGATGAGAAGTTGAGTTTTTGGGGATTGATTAAAGGTCTCGGGATAATGCCCTCCAAAACCACTATCACGCACAAACAAACTAAAATAAATATAGAAGATAATAAATTAAAATGAAATTGTTGCATTTAATAATAATAATAAATATATAATAATAAATCCACATCTCTTCGCTCCATCCAATCATTACACGGTTATATATATATATATATATATATATATATATATATATATATATATATATATATATATATATATATATATATATATATATATATATATATATATATATATATATATATATATATATATATATATATATTATATGGACAAACCGGGGCCCCGGCAAACCCCGGCTAAAAATCAGGGAAAACCGGTGTTTGCCTTCCTGGGCTAAAATGGCAAATCATTACATATATATATGTGGCCCCTTAGTTATAGATTTAAATAGGATTAAGTTATATATATAAAAAAATAAAAATAACATTTGGTAACTCTTAACATCTACCCGCTGTTATCAGACGAAGTGGGAGAATGTCGGAATGAAATTTTCCCTCAGATCTCTCGTGGGCTCTGTGAACAGTGGTGGACTCAAGTAGATCTCACTTTAACTATTAGCCAATCTAAATTTTGTATTAACCAATTAAATCGCTCTTTGTAATAAAAATAGTGCAAAAACTTTAATCATTTGCCTTAATCATTCATATAATAAAAACTTACATATATATATATATATATATATATATATATATATATATATATATATATATATATATATATATATATATATATATATATATATATATATATATATATATATATATATATATACTCGTAATATATAAAAAGTTCACATCTCACGGGCATTGCCCTATTCTAGAAGAGGAAATTTTCAAGGAAGAATATACCTCGTAGTATATTCATTATTGTGAATCAGAAAAACAAAATTTCAATAATTTTTGTGCTTTTTTTAAACTTTTATTATATAAAATCTGTAATTTTCTGAATTTTTTTCGGACAAAATGCATATAATCATTAATTTAAGTGAATGTTGGCTATTCTACTCCTTCCTTATAATTAAATAAACCTCAGTTAAATTTATATTTAATTTTCTTAACCTAAAATTTCAGTGCTTTTGAAATATTTTTAAAAATTTTAGAAACCACCCCCCGGCCAAAGAACCCCGGCCCCGGCAAAATTAAGCCCCGGTCGGTCCTTTATATATATATATATATATATATATATATATATATATATATATATATATATATATATATATATATATATATATATATATATATATATATATATATATATATATATAATATATATATATATATATATGTGAAATAAAGTGAATTTAAATTAATATCCGGCAATTTTAGCTGTAGAGTAAAAACCGGATATATGGTATCCGGCTTTTGAAAATTGCTGGAAATCCGGTAAATTTGCTATCCGAGCCATCCCTAATATATATATATATATATATATATATATATATATATATATATATATATATATATATATATATATATATATATATATATATATATATATATATATATATATATATATATATATAGATAAAAATCGGACCTGTATTTCTCGTCTAATACTAATTAAGGCAACAATAAAAAAAAATAGGCCTATTAAAGCAAATATGTGATGTCATAAAAGTCTGACTATATATATATATATATATATATATATATATATATATATATATATATATATATATATATATATATATATATATATATATATATATATATATATATATATATATAATATATATATAAACACTTTAAAGCAATTTTCTTCCTATAATTATTCAATTTATTCAAGTTGAATTTTCTTTGTTAAAGTTTTGCACCTCATGGGCATTGCCCTATTCGAAGAGAGGCATTCTCTACATACCTTCTCGTAGGGTCCTGATCGAACCAGATCCTTCAAGCAAGCGAGTCAGTCTCTCTACCACAACGACAAACGGGATCATACTTTACCGAAAAAAAAAAACATTGCAAAGTTTATTTATTTGAATTTGAGGAGTAAATACCTACCAACGTCATAAATTAATGCAGGCAAAATCAATTACTCGATTTTAGTAAATTACCAACAAACTGCGTAAGTAAAAAGTTTTTACTTTCGTTATTAAAACAGGTAAAGAGAGCTTCCCTACCTGCAATGATTAAAATTATAAAAAAAAAAAAAAAATACAAGAACTTGAAAACTACCTTCCTGAATCAAATCAAAAGAAAGCCGTTTAATTTGAACATAGGAACATAGGAAAAATAGAGATAGTTAGAAGCCACAAGGGCCTATCGAGACTGTCCCAGTCCAAACAAATAATAACTATCAATACTTATACATGCACAAAAGACTAGGTCTGTCCTATCCCTAGTTATCAGTTTACTCATGCAAAGGTAAAAAATAAAACTAAGGCCAGTTATACATGCAAAATTCAATGAACCATCACCCACTACAAAAAATAAACTGCCGATTAGGCTGTCATAGGTTGATCTAAAATTCAAATATACCCACCAATTTGGCTTAGTCAAGTTATTCTATATAATGCCTAAACTATCCATATATCTATCTAGCCCAATTTTAAATTTGACAAGAGAATCACAATCAACAATCTCTTGTGGCAAGTCATTCCAAAAATTAACAACTCTATTACTGAAAGCGTATTTTCTTAGATCGAGATGGCATGGCTTCTT
>SEYY01010368.1:27500-31415 GCA_009176605.1 Armadillidium nasatum
CTTTATTTAATATATAACTTATAATATTTGAGATTTTTTAAAGACAAGATAGTTATGAAAGGTAGCCCTTAGATCTCCCATGTCTCTTGCACTTGTGATATAATATATATATATATATATATATATATATATATATATATATATATATATATATATATATATATATATATATATATATATATAATATATATATATATATATATACAGTGGAACTCCATTATTCGTCCCCTCCAGTATTCGTCTTTTCCGATATTCGCCCTGTAATTTTTTTTCCGATATTCGTCGAAAAATCAATATTCGTCCTACCTACGAAAGCCTATAACCTTAAAAATAAAAACTCTTAATAACAATCATTATTTTTCTCATCCAAAAGGTAAATTTCTTTTTAAAATTTTATGTGTTTAGCGTTTATGTAGGCCTACACAGTGCGTATTACGTATTATTTATGGCAGTACGCTGTTTAATATGTACTGTAGTTAAATTGTACAGTGTTTGAAATGATTTCGGAGATAGATTCTAGATTGAAATTTTTTTTTTTTGTTAAAGAATAGATAGGCAAAATTCGAGGCTGGGAACGAATTAATCCATTTTTAGTTAATTCCTATGGGAAAAAATTATTCGATATTCGTCTTTTTCGATATTCGTCATCCCCTCAGGAACGGATTAATGACGAATAGTGGAGTTCCACTGTATATATATATATATATATATATATATATATATATATATATATATATATATATATATATATTTTTTTTTTTTTTTTTTTTTTTTTTTTTTTTTTTTTTTTTTTTTTTTACACATCACCACAACTTATGGGGAAAAAAATTAAAATTAAAAAAAACATAAAGGTCCCTCTTAGAGTAAATTTCTTAGGTGAACGCAAACGTGGGCTTAAATTTAGCAGGAAACAAAAGATGGGAGAGAGTTCCACAAAACAGAGGTGGCAGGAAAGAAGGCATCACAGCGGACAAGCCTGGAGTTGTTTATGTCCACTCAAAATTTATGTGCAGACAATGCACACATTTTTGATACGAGGACGCCGTAAAAGTAGAGGTATACGAGTGGACACTTTCCTCGAGAATTCGCGACTGTAGTACCTATAGAAAAGAGATTATGCACCAGCGTCGCGTCACAAAGATGAAGAGTCAAGTGAATTAGAAAGAGCTGAACAGTTTATAAGTCTTTTAGCATTTTAATCAACCCCATCTAAAAGACGGACGAAACTTGAACCAAATCCAGATATGAGAGTAGTACTCCATGCAAGGGCGAATGAGGCCCTTTCATAATAAGAGTAACTAAGAAGAAGAAGAAAAATTCTCGCAGCCTAAACAGAACTCCCAATTTTTTTTAAGGCCGCCATAGCAACCATTATGATGTGAGGTTTCCATGACATTTTTTTGTTTATGTGAAGGCCAAGGATGTTTATATTGTCAACAGCAGAGACAGGAGAACCATCGAGAGATATAGAAAAGTTAAAAGGTGTCTTTGAGAGGGAAATTTCTAGAAGTTGAGTTTATAAAGAGTTGGATTTCACAAGGTCGAGACGACCCACTGGGAAATTCTATCTGACTCTGCAAGAATGGAATCGGAAAGATGAAGACGAGAGGCAAATCTAGATGCAAAGGAAGGAGCAGATTTGAAATTAGTAGAAGAATAGAGGGTTGAGTATATACACTGAATAGGAACTTAAAAATAAGTAATATATATGTAATCACTTGTATGACTAAATTAACCGATACCGATAAATTTGAATGTGAAGATGTAACAGTCTCGCGAGAAGTAAATTAAGTACTCAAAAACGGTAGAAAATCTGTTTTATTAGGAGAACAGTAGCATAAGCATAAAATTATTGTAGTGGTAGGAAGAAAGATTTTAAGTCACAGAACATCAAAGTTAGGAGATTCAAGATTCACAAGACGTGTTACCAGAGTTTTGATGTTAATGTAGGCACAAACTCGACCCTTAGAACGGAAATTATGAAGGAAAGTTAAAGTTGGATATATTTAAAAAGTTAGAGGATTGATCCTTTGATATCTGAGTCTCAGACAAGAGTAAAAGGTCAGGATGGGAGTTAGAGAGCTGGTATTCTACAGAAGCTAAATTAGAGTGTAAGCTACGAACATTGGTGAAGTGTATTGAGAACCCACGCCTGCGCACACCCACCATTCTGCACACAATCACAATTAAAACAAGCAAATAAATAAACAGAAAAACAAAGAAACAGACAAATAAATAAACAGAAAAACAAAGAAACAGACAAATAAACAAACAAACAGTCACACAAGCAAAGATACAAACAAATGAACGAACAAATAAAACAAAGTAAAACTGAAACAAGACTCACAAATTGGACCTATATATATATATATATATATATATATATATATATATATATATATATATATATATATATATATATATATATATATATATATATATATATATATATATATTATAGAAGACAATCGCACTTGTCCAAATTAAAAATAGAGGGGCGGCTTCCAAGCTTAGGTCAAGAGAGTGATGGAAAATCTCGACTGATAGTAAAATATTGGAGAGAATCAATGAGAGTAGGAGAGTTGAAAAGTCGAAAAGGTCTAGACTCAACGTTTTCAAAGAGAGTCCTTTGTGAGCATCCACCCCAAATATGCCACACCTACTCTTTGTCTTGAATCTTTCATTAATTTTTCTATTGAACGCCCATTCCGGGTGTAAATAATAATATATATATATATATATATATATATATATATATATATATATATATATATAATATATATATATATATATATATATATATATATATATATATATATATATATATATATATATATATTAGGGATGGAGTGAAGTATCGGTATCGGCATATTTTTAAGTATCGGTATCGACAAAATTTTCAGACAATAATAGTATCGGTATCGGTAGTGTATCGGCAAGTATCGGCATATTTTTTAGGTATCGGGGAATTTTTAGGTATCGGTAAAAATTTTGGTATCGCTCCATCCCTAATATATATATATATATATATATATATATATATATATATATATATATATATATATATATATATATATATATATATATATATATATATATATATATATATATATATATATATATATATATATATATATATATATATATATATATATATATATATATATATATATATATATATATATATATATATATATATATATATATATATATATATATATATATATATATATATATATATATATATATATATATATACAGGAGAATGGAAGAAATCGTACTTTGCAACATCTGTGCTCATGAATTCGACAATCTTCATTTCATCCCAAAAATGCTTGAATGTGGACACACGTTTTGCTCTCCTTGTATAACTAAACTCTTTCAAAAGAATCACACTTGCCCAAATTGCAGAGCTGAAATAAATGGAATTGAAGGTTCTCTTCCAACAAATTATAACACCCTTAAAGTCGTTGATATTTATAAATCTAAGAGTTGGTCGGAAAGCGAGATGGTCACCTCCATTGAAGATATGAAGAAGAAATGTGTAGAAAAGAAAGAAATTCTTTCAAAGTCGAAGTCCTCCATTACCTCGTCTTTGGAAGTTCTTGACAAGTGTCTCGAGAAGTTGGAGGAGTTGACAGTGTCTGAGAGAAGAGTTGACGCTGTAAATGTGAAAAAGATTTTAAACGAAGTAGAAGAAGACTTTAGGAAGACAATGGTTGTCAGTCTTTGTGATGATTTAAAAAGTACAGTATCAATTCTCTTGTCAGATTTTCAGGACTTACAAGGATATTTAGAGGAGGTATTTATTTTATCAAATGTTTCAGATACAATTGAATTTAACTGATATATATATATATATATATATATATATATATATATATATATATATATATATATATATATATATATATA
>SEYY01010369.1:2500-20000 GCA_009176605.1 Armadillidium nasatum
GCGGATGCGGATGCGGATGCGGATGTTGAATTTTCGAAGTGCGGATGCGGATGCGGATGCGGATGTTGAATTTTCGAAAGTTCGAAAAGTCGGATGCGGATGCGGATGCGGATGTTAATTTTGATGAGGATGCGGATGCGGATGTTATTTTGATGAGGATGCGGATGCGGATGCGATGCGGATGTTAATTTATATATATATATATATATATATTTATATATATATATATATATATATATATATATATATATATATATATATATATATATATATATATATATATATATATATATATATATATATATATATATATATATATATATATATATATATATATATATATATATATATATATATATATATATATATATATATATATATATTATATATATATATATATATATATATATATATATATATATATATATATATATATATCACTATCACCTTTCCCACTTTCGTGAGGTGGTGCCCGCCATAATTCCCTTACAAACATAACTATTCTTACCTTTCAACGCTTTTACCACCTCCCTTCATCTCTGTCTCCACAAATCTTCTACCCTCGTCTAAACTCAAATTCCTTCCATCAAAATCACTCTCACTCCATCCATCCATCTCCACTTCGGCCTTCCCCTCCCCCTACCCTTCCCCTATCTACATCGGATCTACGTACCTTGCCAACCATTCTGTTCTCTTTCATTCTTCACATATGTCCAAACCATTTTAGCACATCCTCCTCCTTCTATCAAATTACACCCTTCTTCCATTTACACATCTCCTTATTCTTTGATTTCTAATCCTATCAATCCTTCTCAATTTATTTTTTCGCTCTCAAATCTTTCATCTCAAAGATATTGAAACTTTTTCTCGACCGAGCACTTATCGTCTATGTTTCACACACATACAATACAGAAGGTGAACACATACATTCAAACATTCTTATCTTTATTTCTTTCGAAATTTTTCCTTTCTTCCATACTTTTCTTAGGCCCCCAATACTTTCATTCCTTCTACCACTCTGTCCTTTATTCCTTTTTCCGTCCCACCCTTACCTTCCACCCAACATTACTAGATATTTGAATTCATTCACCTCCTCAAGTTTCCATTCTCACACTTCTACAAACCAATTCCTCCCTCCACATTTCCTCATCCCCACCTCCAATCCTCATAACTTTATTCTTCGCTGGATTGAATTTCAATCTGTGTTTGCACATTTCCCTTCAAACTCTCTCACAAGTATTCTCATCTTTTCTCCAGATTCTGCCACCAACACATGCCGCATCATCTGCAAAAAGTAAAACATTCACTTCACATTCACCCTCCATATTTCTCATAATACTCTTCCCTTCTCTCTCCATTCTTCTAAGTAAACCATTCATCAATAGATTAAATAACATGGAGATATTAAACACCTCTGTCTCAATCCCACTCCTATGCTAAACCAATCCGATAGTTCTCTCTTCACCCTCACTCTTGATCTACAATTCGCATATATATATATATATATATATATATATATATATATAATATATATATATATATATATATATATATATATATATATATATATATATATATATATATATATATATATATATATATAATATATTAGTGATGGATCGGATGTCATATTTTTAATTTGCGGATGCGGATGCGGTGATGGATGTTGAATTTTTGAAAGTGCGGATGCGGATGCGGATGCGGATGTTGAATTTTTGAAAGTGCGGATGCGGATGCGGATGCGGATGTGCGGATTGCGGAATTTACGATGATGCGGATGCGAATTTTCGAAAATGCGGATGCGGATGCGGATGCGGATGTTGATTTTTGTGCGGATGCTCCGCATCCTCGCATGCGGATGCGGATGCGGATGCCATCACTAATATATATATATATATATATATATATATATATATATATATATATATATATATATATATATATATATATATATATATATATATATATATATATATATATATATATATATATATATATATATATATATATATATATATATATATATATATATATATATATATATATATATATATATATATATATATATATATATATATATATATATATATATATATATATATATATATATATATATATATATATATATATATATATATATATATATATATATATATATATATATATATATATATATATATATATATATATATAGGCACTTGCAGTCAGTAATTTCTCAGCATAGGCAGTGTTTACCATAACTTTGGCATAGGCAGTAAAATGTCACCAAAAACTTTGTCAGTATATAAAATAATAGAAATATTAATAAAGTTTACTTACTAATATATTACCCTATTTGTATAGGAAATCCGTTCTTCTTTCTTTCTTTACTTAAAGCATTAGACAAATTATTTAAATCACAATATTCTTCTTTTGACCCACACATTTTCACTAGATATCGAAAATAGCTAATGTGGAAAATAAAAATGTAAATAAAACACAAATGAGCTTTAACCTAAAAAATTGTGAAACACACAGTACACCCTCTCACGACGATAGCTGTCGAGACTACAATATAAATCATAGACTTTAACCATAGTACCGTGCTTTAACTAAAGTTAAAGTCTATGATATAAATATATATATATATACCAAAGTTTATTAACGTATATACAGTAGGTCAGATGTATTCTGAAATTCATAGACAAAATGGGGGATAAGCCTAATCTGCATTTGAGTTTAAATTCAAACTTCAACGACTATTTTTAATAATAATAATAATAATAATAATAATAATAATAATAATAATAATAATAATAATAATAATAATAATAATAATAATAATAATAATAATAATAATAATAATAATAATAATAATAATAATAATAATAATAATAAATTCATGATTGCCTATTTTAAACACATAAGTTACCACGTTGTTAATTAAGCAATTATTGTCTTTTTTTTTCTGTAAAACTTTTATCAAAAAAATAAATAAATAAAGATAAATATAAAAACATTTCATATTATCGAAATAAGCCTTTGTTATTTACGAAGCCATTCTAAATTTATTTTACTAATTTTTGCAGCAATAATATGGATTCCAGATTGTCCTAAATTAATAACATTGATCTAAATTACTAATAAGTAACACTTTTACTATGCCGAGACTCTTAAGTTGAAGGTAGATTTGCTTCTGTTTATATATATCATAGTAAAGTGCTACCAAAGTTTACCATATAACAAACTTTGATGGTATTCGCTTGCTAGACTTTTATGAGAACGAGAAGGGGTCAGAGGTGAAAGGGGGTGAAGAAAGAAAAGTGATAAAAGTTGAGAGAGAGAGAGAGAGAGAGAGAGAGAGAGAGAGAGAGAGAGAGAGAGAGAGAGAGAGAGAGAGAGAGAGAGAGAGAGAGAGAGAGAGAGAGAGAGAGAGAGAGAGAGAGAGAGAGCTTAGAGGTTTATCACAAAATCAAACGATGACTCCCCTCATTATTATTAATACAAAAGACAAATAGTGAATGGATTTTAAAATGTCGTTGGTAAAAGCGGATTGCAAATTTTCATTTAAAAATCACTCCATGTCATCTTTCCTTGCAGTGGTCGTATAAAAATAGTCGAAGACAGTCAAGGATTCTGTCTTCCAGAAAGAAGAATTGTTTAAGAGTTCCATTGTCATAAATTTTTTTTTTAACAAATAAAATATTAGAAATATGGTAAGTTATTATTTCAATATTTAGTAAGTATTAGAATATAAAAAAAAAATTATGAAGCAATAATAAATTTTTTTTTTCATTTATCATTTGAAGTAAAATAAAAATAAAAAAAGAAACATTTAAAATACTTAAAATTGTTACGCGTTTCTCTCACACTTAAAAATAATTTTCCTTTTTTTTTTTTTTTTTAAATTGAAAAATTGAACTTTGTTCTTCAAAAAAAATAATAATAATAATAATAATAATAATAATAATAATAAATAATAATAATAATAATAATAAAATACATTGACTCAAATAATAGGAAAAAATTTAGAAATAAATATACAAACATAAGTTTCTACGTATCCTACGTAAAAGGTAACAAATAAAGTCTTATGAAAACTATGATAAATAAAAAAATAAGTAAATAAATTAAAAAAAAAAAAAAAAAACTATCGCAAATGTTTGTTAATTAAAATGAAGAAAGAAATTAACTGGAATTTTTAAGCCATTTTAAATATTAAAACATTAATAATAAATATTATTATTATTATTAGCGTATTTACTGTTGTTACAAATGACATTTCATAATTACTATCATCATCGTTTTGATTTTTATAATAATAATAATAATAATAATAATAATAATAATAATAATAGAGGAAACATTATTATTATTATTATTATTATTATTATTATTAGTGCTAACATTTTTATTATCATCCTAGAAACACTGGAGTTTAATACTGTACAGCCTCATGTTGCTTCATTGTTCTTTTCCCGCCCCATCTTCTGGAATCCCCAAAAGGGTTGCCAATAGGATGGTCCCAAGCTGGTGGTTTACAGGTAACTTTTCTTCTTACTTTATTATTATTATTAGTAGTAACTTTCAGGTATTCTATATGAAGTTGGTGTAATATATATATATATATATATATATATATATATATATATATATATATATATATATATATATATATATATATATATATATATATATATATATATATATATATATATATATATATATATATATATATATATATATATATATATATATATATAGTTGGAATTTATAGAACACTTACGGGAAGACAAAAATGAAAGCTCTCCCCCTCAGGGGTCGAACCATCGCATGTTGCGACTGAGAACCACATGCTCGACGCTCTATCGGCGGCGGTTCGACCCCCAAAGGAGGAGAGCTTTGTTTATCTTCCCGTAAGTATTCTACATCTTCCAACTTATTTATTGCAATGTTAAAATAATTGAAAATCTTAAGAAAGAGGGAAGGAAGGACAGGGTGAAAACCTGGTGATGATGCCTGGATGGGGGGCTCGTTCGCTTGACGTTGTTCTTCAATCGAATTGTTTTGACTTTGAGGATAGCTCAGTGGTACAGGGTCGAGTATGTTAGTTCTTAATCACAACATGCGTTGGTTCGATACCGAGGAGTGCTTTCTTTGTCTTCCCCTAAGTGTTTTATATCTTCCAACTTATTTATTGCGATTATTGCAATGTTAAAATAATATATATATATATATATATATATATATATATATATATATATATATATATATATATATATATATATATATATATATATATATATATATATATGGGAGTGACAGCTAAAGACGTGTGCTACAGTGGATCTGACTGTGGTGAAGGGGAATGCTGTGCTAGGCCCATGCTTTCAGCCAACTCTTACTGTATGCCCTTAAAGAAAAGGTCAGATTTTTGTGCTACAATTCCTATAATGCTTGACCCTGACGAAGAGGTAGGAAGAGAATATATATATATATATATATATATATATATATATATATATATATATATATATATATATATATATATATATATATATATATATATATATATATATATATATATATATATATATATATATATTACCTGCGTTATAATTTTCCTTTTGCTACTTTCCTCCCTCCCCCCCCCTCCATATTTTCAAAGTTTTAAGTTATTTTTTTAAATTAATAATCTCCCCCCTCTGTCATATTTAAGTTCCCTCTTCCGTAATCATATGTTAAGAGTACCTATGATTAAAAGGGTTCACGTACCCCAATAACTTTAATTACGTAAATTCGATAAGCTATATAGATTAAGTTCATTTGTTAATAGACAATATGTTCTAATGACTCCTAATCAATATAAGCATCCCTTGTATTGTAATTTACTTTTGAGGATCTAAAATTGCTATAACGAGTTACGTTAAAAACGAAAGTTAAAATTCATAATTTATCCCCATTTTTTTTTTTTTTTTTTTTTTTTGTATCTTTTTTTAACGTTTCCAATATTCACATTTTTTTTTTTGTTGTTGTCATTTATAATAAGTTTGTTAAGTACCTACACGTGTGTGTACTTTAAGCAAACGAAAACTTCAGAAGACTTTTTAAATCATTTCTAAAAATGATTAATACATTGAATCTATAATAATTTGTACAGGTTTACTTCAGTGATTGTCCCTGTGAGAAGCACTTGAATTGCGTCGGCCTTGAAAACAGATCAATTTGTATGAATTTAAGGAATTTTGAGGATGATTTGCAACATTTAACTTCCTATCGAAAAGTACAAAAAGATTGACAAACAAAAACAAAGAAAACAACTATTAACAAAAACAAAAACATTACCGTACAAAAAAATGAACCAGAAAGAAAACAAGAAATATAATTAAATTAAAAAAACAGCCTACAAAGAAATGAACGAATGTTAACAAATAAAAATAGAAACCCATTTTAATAGACAAAGAAAACATTTACAAAGACTAAAAGAAAACAATTAACATATACAAAAAAAAACAAGACAAAAACAGACATAAAACAGATTAACAAAGACGAAACAGATTTACAAAACCAAAGAAAAAAATCAAGATTAAAACAGACAAGTTCAAAGAAAAAGCAAATTTGTTTTCCAAGTTTATTCCACTGTATTTTATACCTAATTTTATTCACCCTTATTATAAAAGCAGGAAATAAAACCTCTAAATAAATAGTTGACATATCAATCTGCCTTTAAAATCATAAAGTGATTTTGAAATGATCATAACACATATTGTATGTCCTCCAAATATTTTTAATTAAATGCTATTTAATAAAATTTTCTCCAATTTTTTTATTCCTTTACCATTAAAAATGGGGATAGGGAATATAATTTATCACATGTTTCTTCAGCACCTGCGAGTAAAATAGTAATTTATTTTTGACTTTACCTGAGAGTATAAATCTTTTTAATTTTACTAACTTTCTCCAAGGGGTTGATAAGAAATCATTTCTCACAGGTTGTCAAACCAGAGTCGGAACAATAAGATTTTTGAGGTATAGTGGGAACAAAGAAAAAAATTAATTATAAATAAAAGGATAGAAGTCAAAGAAATATAATTTTAAAATGGTGGAGCCAGTCGAAATCAGAAACGGAGCTGGGTATCTTAAATAATGGAGCTGTTATTTACGGCTCCTAAGCTGCTTCTTTGATAACCTTCCACAGGACTGATGTACCCCAGTTTAGGACTAAGGGCTACAGTCCTCTTCCCCGAAATTTTGAGGAAATCAAAATTTTTCGAATGAGAAATAAAAACTAAGCAGAAAAAAAAAAATCTGTACTAAGAAAAATTCAGACTTCCCACCGCCTTACGAAAGTGGAGGTAATGTCCAAAAAAAAAAAATTTTTTTATATATATATATATATAAATTATTGAAAAAGTTTATACTAAAATGTAAAACTCTCCAATTCCAACAAAAAATAAAAAATTAAAAGTTCCAATTGTTTCATCTATAAATTTTAAACATTTCATTTAACTTTTTTGGAAGAAACTAGTAAAGTATTCGGATTGCAACTCCAAAATTAAAAATAAATACTTCAACTAATTCTTTTCCACTATCACACTTCCAAATTAATCTAACGAGAGGAAAAACAATATTTAGAATTATGATGAAATTAAACTCTCTTTCTCTTACCCTTTCGTCTAGATCGAATAAATAGTCCTTTAAATATTTACAATTTATTTGAAATAATCCCTACAAACTTTTATATACATTTAAAAAGAATCTCTCTAAATAGATGCAAAAAAATTAACCATAAATAATACGAGACCTTTAATACTTATATAATTTAAGACATTTTAAATAATCTTCTCTCCCTCTCTTACACACTCTCTTTGCCATTTCCAACTTCAATAATTATAGTAACTCTCTTTAGCAGACATATTTTCTAAATTAAATTCAACTTCTAGTAGTATACATGTCCTTATCTTCTGGATTACTCTGTCCAATATCACCCTTGATTGGTGGTGGTGTCGTGGAAGGCTGAGGCTTTATCTTGACAATAACATCCTTCTTATTTTCCTTGACAATAACCTCCTTATCGTTTTCCTTAGGTTGAGACTCCTTCACAGAAGGTGATTTCTGAAAAAGAAATACCCAAATATAGATAAGCATTAAAAAGACTAAAGAAGATATTGCTATCGGAACACAAATTTAAAGCAGTACTTTTAAATTAATATTCCATTATCTCTGATGCAAAAAAAAAAAAAAAAAAAAATTCAAATTTACTAAATACACTAATTCCAATTCTTCAAACCGATTGAATGGTCAACTATGAAAATTTCAATAAGGAAATCATATACAAACTTAAATATTCGTTTGACTTAAAAATTGTACAATCGCTGGTCATTGGGTAAGCATAAAAGTACATTTAAACTTTATAGCCAAAACAATTTATTTTCAGTCCATTTTTCATTTATAAAATGAAAAATTATTAATCATACGTGAGAACATATAAGAGAATGAAAAAGTAATTAAAGTTATGGAAAAGTTAAAACGGGTGTGTAATTTAAATAGTAATATGGGTAAATCTTAAGTCACAGACCATAAGGATCCGAAAATGGCCTTTATATATGTTACATAAGACCCATTTTTGGATTCTTCTCATCGTTATTTTTAATAATCACACGTTATTTATCAACTGAACTATCTAAACTTTCTTAAGGATAAGGCACTAATAATTTGGAAAGGGTTCGGCAGTAATGAAGACGAAAAGATAAAATTAACCACCCCTGCCCACACCTCAAAAAAAAAAAAAAAAAAAAAGTACTTCTTCCCATTTCAACAAACTGTTCATGAAATATTGAAATATTGCACATATGCAGATACATTTCAAAAAAAAAAAAAAAAAAAAAAAACCTCAAGACCATAACGAAACAACATTTTAAGTCAAAATGGAGATAGTGTAACAGTATAAACCGGAAACCCTCCACACACACACACATACACACATACTCACTCACCCACCATTGAAGAAAAAATAAAATATTACCATTACACTAAAATTTTGGTCATGCTCCAGTGTAAAGTTCTCTGTTTTCGAAAATTTTGGAACATAACTAAAAACGTCAACAGATTCAGACTCAAAATTTTTTTCAGTATTTTGTGTGTTGTCCGAAAAGTCTTTTAAATCATAATCTTCTTCACTTCCCTCTTGATCAAATTTTTTATCCATTTCACTAATGTCTTTCTCTTCATTTATATCTTCAGTCTTAGGCTTCTTGAAAGGATATCTCAATTTTTCGTACCAAGCTCTATTATTAATATTATTATTATTATTATTATTATTATTATTATTATTATTATTATTATTATTATTATTATTATTATTATTATTGTCTGTTGGTAGTTGAATTCCATCAATAGATTTTGATGTTTGACTTTCTATTGTAGAATCGTCTTGAGAAAGCCTATCAACCTCCTTCTTTTCTTCTTCTTCTTCTTCTTCTTCTTCTTCTTCCTCAACCGAAATAATTTTAAGATTTAGCATTGAATCAATAAAGGCGTCTGATAAATTATAAAAAGGATCGGAATCTTTATTCGAATAAAGGGAGAAATTTTCCAAAGGTTTGCTTGAAGATCCCTGCTGGTCACACTTTGATTCCGAGTCCGATTTTACTAAAGCGGACTCTGAATGAGATTCTTCTTCTTGAATACCAAAAATTCTCATATTGAGAACAGAATCGATTAAAACATCGGATAATTTATCGATATATTCCTTTCTATCAGAGTTAACAGATGACGATATATCGTCTTTGGGTTGATTTACAAATAATTCTTGACTCGTATCCTTAAACTGATCGGATGGCGAATGATATGAATCGAAGTTGGAAGTTTCTGGAGTGGGAGATGATTTAGAGTCTTTGGATTCGTTTACTCCATTGGATGGAGAATGATATGAATCGAAGTTGGAAGTTTCGGGAATGTGAGATGTATTCAAATCTTCAGTTTTAAGAGCTTTTAAAGATTCATTCTGTTTCTGGGACACCATTTTATCATCAAAAATCGTCGACAAAGATCCGTTAATTGGAAGCTTTTGGTAATCATTCACACCAACCTCGTTGTTCGTAACCATTGAACAAGAATCTTCACTCTCCGATGAGCTACTTACGTCACTCCTGTCGAAGAGGCGAAATCCCCAAATGGTGACGTCACTTGCTTGACGGGCCAAACTCTGAAAGGAGTCGACAGAACTGCCTATATTCATGCTTACCTCAGTTTTAGGTGGAATATTCTTAGGTTTCTGATTTTCTTGTGGTGATTTTGATGGTGTTTGACTTTCACCTTGAGGTTTCACTAAACAAAAATAAAAATAATAATTGGGTTAAAAATACGAACGAGACCTTTCAATAGGGTAAAAATGCTATTTTACCCTTCAGAGTAAATAAAAAAGTTGGAAAAACCTAGGTATTGATTAACTTCTTTAGAGACTATACTGGTACACTGAAAAAAAAAATATCTCTAAAATATAACTTACACTTGCTGCAATTTCTAAGTTCAAAACGTAATAAAAAACCTGTTATAAATTTAAAACTCATTTACCACTTTCAAATTATATGCAAAGAGATGCGTCATATCTCTAAGATATTGACAGACACTCTTAATAAAAATGGATAAAAGCAACATGGTGCAATAAGTTAAAAACATTGATATATAAGTTAAAACGTTGACTAATAATTGCACGTAAATACATAAAAATCTTTTACATATGTTATATATACAATGCAAATAAGGTATGCAAAGAATGTAAATGATTATATTTTTAATTATAAGGGCTAATGATTATAATTATGTGAAATCTTAAATATACCTTATCTATACAATAAAAACGATATATAAGGAATGTAAATGATTATATTTCTAAAGCTGAAAATGGAGGAAAGTAGAAAATCCATGAAATCTATATATAAAAAAAAAAAAAAATTATAAGAATAAATGAGCTTCTGGTAACAACTATTCTGCTTTAAATAAAATTTTTCAATAATAATTAATAGTTCAATAGGAATACGCAAATTTTTTATCAGCTTAAGAATGTTTCACATACGATGTTAAAAATACATTACGAAGATGGTTTAAATATATCTCTAAGTACATGAGATTGTATTTACTTTAAACCTCTCAGTACTCTCCCTACTACAGACAAAAGAAAATACTCATTAGGGTCCTTCGCATCTCACTGGGCATTGCCCTATACGAGAAGAGGAAATATCTAAATAATTTTTATCTACAATCTAAATTGAGGGTGATATCTAACCAACACCTTTAAAAGGTGAGTCAATCAATTATGTTACCACACTACATCTTAATTAAAGGGAACAAGAAATAGAAGCAAGTGTCAAAATGGTTCAACTCACCTCCTGCGACGAAATTGTAAGCTATGACTGAATAGTCTCCTGCATTATTAAAGAGTTCCTGACTAATTTTCTTGCTCTCCTTGGGATATACCAAAGAAGCCACACCTGAAATATTCAAGACATTACAATAATATATAAAACAATAAAATTTATAGCAAGGTTTCATGCATGCAATATCGCAAACCATTTGTAACAATAATAAAGTCAAAATTACAACTCAAAGATTAACATTTTTGATTAATCACTATCAAAACTTAAAGAATTATTAGAATAAATAATCTTGTATAGTGAGATTTTTCCCCCCCTCAAAATTTTCAATAGAAATGTAACATTTGTTTATAAAAAAATATATATATATATATATATATATATATATATATATATATATATATATATATATATATATATATATATATATATATATATATATATATATATATATATATATATATATATATATATATATATATATATATATATATATATATGTCTTTTGACAAGTGTTAAAGGAAAAGATTGTGTACCTCCTACACCGAGAGACGTGTAGAACAACTTTTTAAAAATTCCCTTTCTTCTTCCACCAATTAGTAGGGCTAGTAAACCACCAGCTGAAATTGCACCAATTTTCGCGGAGACATTATCTTCATCTCTGACGTAACTCCATGAAGCTATAATATACAAATAGTTGTGTGAAATAACAAAAACAGATTACATCCTTTCATTAATACAAAAAGGTTCTCTTAGAATATGAGATTAATAATGGGTAATTTCAATAAATATGCTTGAACAACAAAGTTCAAAACATTTTCTGAACAGCAACAACAACAAAATATGCTAATGTTTATGACATTCATTAAAAATACAATAAATTTTTTTTCCAATTTTTCTACCCACTGACTTAGAGAATTTCTAGTCAAAACCAGAGACACCACCCTACCAACTCTAACTCGACCACCTCCTTCACTTCTAAAATATTTATCATCCTATCATCATAACATTTAATTTTGAAATATCCTTTGTTACTCCTTCAACGAAACTTTATATTCCTCCTACACACATACCTTAAGCCAACAGTGCCCATACCTTTTACCGTTATTAACCAACGAACAATTATATTTTCAGCAACTGTATTTACTATAAAGAAAAGTGAAAAATGAAGAAATAAAATTAGAATATTTAAAGTATAAGAAAAAAATAATTACTTGGAAATGAACTACAAAGTATATAAACGAAAAGTATTATTGAGTAAGTCTCTGATGAGCTTATAAAGATTATTGGAAAATAAAAAATATAAATATATGGGGTAGTAAGCCTTAAGATAATATGCCTGTAATATATTTTTTAATACCATCAGTAATTTAGTGATAGTTTTTTATAAATGATTAAAAGAAAGCTATATCATAAACATTCTGAAAAAATCACATAGTTTACATTGACAAACTTCTGTCAAGTTTAAAAAGTATGCAACAATACCACATAAACAGAGGGGGAAAAATGTCAACACACTAACTTACTCAAAGTATGGGCTTTGCCTGTTTCATAATAATGCTGTACATTATCCCTAATGCCTGATGTAGCTTCATATGCAGACTGAAACTCTTTTCTTGCAACTGCAACACCTTCTTCAATTTTAGATTTTTCTTTACCATGGTACTCAAAACTGAAAAAAAAAAAATTTAAAAGATTTACAAATAATAATATTCATTAAATACAAACCTGCACAAATGAATGACAATAAGTACAAATACCTTACATTTACTTATACAATAGATTATATGGCTTGTATTTTTTTAACATTTAATTATCAGGGTTTTTTTTCATTTTTGCTAGATTTTATTTATTTTTATGATTTCATTCTTTTTTTAACAAAGATTTAATGATATATCAAACTTAACAAATTCTGTATCTTTGTTTCTTAATTAATTTTCATTGAACCTCAATTTTGTTAAAGAAATAGATGGATAAATGGAGTTAATTTAAAAGTGATACACAGCATTAGTTATAAACAAATCAAAATGATTACTTTCCTGAAATGTAATAATAACAATATAATAGCTATATTTTGAAACCTATTTACAAAACTTTAATAAACTTAATAATAATAATGATAATAATAAAATTATTATAAATATATCTGAGAAACTCAGCAATGTTTCACCATTTAACACTCAGAAGTGTTTAATTAATTATGTACATAAATATAGGTACATGTTCAACAGAAGTAATAAATCTTTTCATAAAAGTTTACTTAAGCAGTTACTAAAATAATAATATATGCAAGATAAATACAATAAAAATTCAAACTTTTTTGAATCTGCGAACTTCGTAAAAAAAATTTAAAAGTTTATATTACAACTTTTATAATTTTCATTGTCACTGTCTTCAAAGGGAAAACCTTGGTAGAATACAAGATAAAAATTGAAAGCTTTAACTAGTTTACTTAATTCAAAATTAATAAAAATATTCCTTACATTAAATAATAAAAATTTCATACTTAAATTTTTCTTTCTATTATTATTGAAATGCTTGATCATATTCATGTTCAATTATGGGGTTTCATAGGAGATAAACGACTATATCTTCATTAAGTATTTACACTGATTAATTAAATATAAACCAAAATTTCAATCTTATATACTTTTTTTCTATTCTTTTTTTTCTCTTCCTTTCTTATTGTTCCCAGTTTCTTCTTCTTTTTTTTCCTGTACCTTCAACTTTAGATGTTTCTCTCTTCCAATTCCAGTTCCACTCTTCTTTGAAAGCTAACTCTTCTTGAGATATTAAACAATCTTACATCTTTATCTTCTTCTCAACTCTCTCCTCTATTTTTTTTAATCTTCTCCAAATCCACTCCCTCTAGATACTTCTTTGCTTCTCATGAATCTGCCACCAATAAATAATCCTTTCCACATTCAAGTAAAAGTTTACTTCCATGTCTGTCTCCGGCTCTCTGCTGATTCTTCCATTTTCTTCTCTTCACCCTCAAAATTGGCTACCACAGACTCAGACTCCTCAAAGCCACCTATAGACTGACTGCAGTACAGCTTCCCACTGCCAATTCTTCACTCAAAATCGGCTACCAGACTCCACTCAGCCACCTCTAGATTGACCATCGTAGATCTAACCATTGCCGACTATTCACACAAAGTCAGCAACCACAGACTCTGACTCCTCCCAGCCACCTCTAGATTGACTTCAGTAGAGCCTACCACTGTCGATTCTTCCCTCAAAATCAGGTTCCACATCCTCTACTCAGTCACCTCTAGATTGACTGGCTAAGAGCCCTCCAACACCAATTGAATCCTTCTTCATATCTCTTATTTTAATTTTCTTCTTCTACATCCACTGCTGCAGAATCCATTTTGCTTCCTCAAAATCTACTGCTGCTGAATCCTTTTCTACTTGAAGTTCACTCTTCTCCTCTTCTCTTTTCCTTATAGTTGGTAGACATTCTTTTCTTCTCATGGAGTTCTTGCATTCCTTACTCTTCTTCTTGTTCTTTAACCTTCCATAATCTTTTTCTTGCTGTTAGTTACTTAAAATTTCTATTTTCAAGCAATTACTTTCTGCTACCACTGAAATAGTTGAGCATATTTATGTTTCTTCTCATGGGGTTCTTGCATTTCATAGGACTGATTAATTAATTAAAAATAATTAAATAGATTAATTAAATAAAACCCAAATTTCAAGTATTATTATTGTTATTATTATTATTATTATTATTATTATATAATGAAGATTTATTTACATTAAAACACTCTGGTAGCTATTAAAGAATATAATTTAATCATTCAATAGAACCTTGTAAATTTGCATTACTTGGATCTTAAGAACTCCCTTATGCTTGTTTGCCTGGATAGTCCTTCCCACATCTATGGCTCACCTGTAAAGATCCTCTGGACTTTCATATAATGGTAATTGGGATGGTCGAATCAAATTTCCTTTCTTTTCTTTTCGCTTCTCAGACTTGCACTCAACAGGAGTTGCTACAGTAAGACCTGCTAAGCTGAATATCAATTTACCACTTTGTCTCATCTTTTAAATCTGCTAAAGAAAAAAGAATATTAGAAAAGGTCAAACAATGCTTCCCTTCTAAGAGATAAAAAATTAAGGATTTGAGAAAATATCTTGACAGATTTTTTTGGTAAAAATTTAGTTCATGGCCACATGTCTGTATTTCTACTATATTTGAAATTTGAAGACAAAATATGCTGAAATGCATTCCACATACTTTATTTAAGAGAAGAAAAATAAATAAGTATATATAAAAAAAAATTAATAGAAAATATTTATATTCAGAATATGAAAGTTACTCTCTTTTGACTATCCATTATTTATTAATTCAATTTATTATTAAAATAAAAACAGATAATGAAATAAAATTTTTTAAAACATTTCATTAAATTATGAAACAAATTTTTATCTAAAATTTTTAATATTTTTATTTTATTTTATATTTTTTTAATTATAACAAATGGTATATATATATATATATATATATATATATATATATATATATATATATATATATATATATATATATATATATATATATATATATATATAGTATTACTTCCATAATATTATGTAATGAAAACTTTGTATTACAGTACAATGCAAAAAATAAATGGTTTAAGGACAAATATAGCAACCTGGTATTCTATTTTGCAAAAAAGAAAGACTTTCAAAGAACATTCGCTTTACCATTCAGAGTAAAAATATTTATTTTTTACTTTTCTAAATAGTTTTTCTATTTTTTTTATAAACTCTTTTAGTTTACAGCGCCTAAATGAGGTTTGTGTAATATATTTCAGCATATTTTATCATTATATTTTAAATATATTGCAAATATAGATATTCTGCCATGGACTAAATTTTTACCAATTTTTTAAAGTATAAGACAAAGGATTACTTAAATACATTTCCTTTAATGCTTTTTTCGATAATAATAAAGGTAATAAATAAAATTCTTAAATTTCTTTTGATTTCATTTCATGTCATGATTTGATCTAATATTTTAAATATTTTTTTCTGGCGATTAAGATATACTGCTGATGTCAGAAACCGGGCATTATTCTGCAGTTCAAATGACTTGAAATGTACTTTGAAATGTTATTTATTCAAAGCAGTACCCCAATAAATAAATGTTTGTCATGCATCTATAGGAAAAAAAATTATACAAAAAAAATTTTTTTTTGAAGTTTGCATTCTATTTCAAGCATCTATACATTTTCTACATTTTGTCCAATATATTTTCTGACTAGCATTTGTGAATTAGGCCATCAGAAGTATGCATATTTGTCTCTGTAAAATTTAATCGCGCAAATTTAAATAAATTTAAAAGCTCTATTCAACTAATGTAATGGAAAAACTGTTTATAAAGTTAATATCAAAGTGCAGAATTGTTTATTTCGACTGACCTTCAGGAAATCACGAAATTTAAGGGTAACCAATCACTCGCCGAGAGAGCTCTTAACACAACACCGGGTACGGGAAACTGAAGAAGAGTATCCAGCCAGCCACACAAAGATAAAACTTAATTATTCAAGTTTTAATTTAAACTTCACATATTTTAGTTGAGTTTCCCAAACTCTTTCAAAAGCTTGAGAAACTCTGATAAATTTTTCCTTCCCACAAATCGTTAAAATCATACAGTAAATTTTGTGAAACCAGCCAATGAGGTGATTAATCAACGATAGGTTTCAAATATTGGATCTGCCAGATTTATGATTTTATATACATATATAAATAAGAAAGAACACTTTATTATCATAGCTTACGGTAATTTTTTGCTGCAGTGAATCACTTTTTATTTTTACTCCTTTGAAACTACAGAAACACAATATATTTAGAGCGTAATGAATTGAGGAAGACTAGTTTTGCACAATAAAAGAACCAAAAAACCTGTAAAATATTACTATCAAAAGACATACCTAATTTTATACAAAGAGGTCGCCATTTTAAATATAGATAGACGAATCTATCTTTATATCAACGAACGATATACCAACTTCAAAACTGATAACGAACAAATATTATCGGGGTGTAACATTAAGTAATCTATGTTGCTACTTATTATTATTATTATTATTATTATTATTATTATTATTATTATTATTATTATTACAATAGTC
>SEYY01010369.1:25000-50000 GCA_009176605.1 Armadillidium nasatum
AAAAATAATAATAATAAAAATAATGACAATGAAATCATATAAAACAAAACTAATTACATATGTTCTTTATTATAATTAATTAGAGTGAAATGAAAACATATAGCTAATCACATATGTTCATATTCTTAAAACTAGGTTATTTTTTTTTCCTTTCCCCTAGACTGGACAGGTTAATACCACATTTTCTGTTGTTTCACTGCCTTGCTACCTCTTATTAAAGCTTTTATTATTTCTACAAAATACACATTCCTTTTGCCCCATACATTGCTTCTAATTCCACATTCAATTCTTTTTTTTTTTCCTTCAGAAATTAAATATTCTTCAACTTTTCATGATGATAGATTCAATCAAATAATTTTCTAAATCTCAATAAGTTCATTTCAATCTCTAAAATTGCTAATCTTCTTTTTTCAAATTTCTTGACTTTGAACCAATCACAAGTTTCTCCCAATGTTCTATGTGAAAATTTACATACTTACTATAACCATTTACAAGTACAGTGAAAAGAACTAGTTCCTATATCTTAAGTGTTCAATACCTTCCTCCAGAGTTAAGTATAGACTATTCTTTTATTAATAATACAACTATTATTATTATTTACTTAAATAACACTTAGGAAATCACCTGTCCAACATGCCTGCATTTTATCTCTTAACTATTCTTCGCAAAATAATAACAACAATAATGTAATTACCTTCTTCATCCTCAGCCGGTTGAATATCAATCCGTCTGTCTAATTTGTTGAGAGTGGTTCCTCCTGAAGAACGATCCAATATTTCTTTCTCTTCAGAAGCTATGTGGAAACCTACAACAACGAGAGAGAATTAAAAATAAAAAGAAAAGGGAGCTCCACTCAACCAAAGAAAAAATATCAACACAAATTTAATAATTTAAAAAAGTAAAAAGATTTTTTTTTGTTTTAATATAAGTATAAAGATCTTTTCTTCTTAAATATCATAATATTTTTGGATATTTATAAAAAATTTATATATAATAAACGTGAAAAAAAAAATCACAGTCGAAGAAAACTGTCATGTTCATTCGTACTTAATAGTGATATAAATAATAATAATAATGATAAATGTTCAGGGAAGAATCAGTTACGAGTCTACAGGCAAAATGTAGAACAAAATTAATGATAGAATATGGATCATCATTTTAACAGTCTTCTTCGACTACCAAAAAAAGATGTGCTGAATTTGTCCACTACATTTAAATCAGTATACTTACAAAATTTAAATCCCAGAGAGCAGGAAAAGGAGTAATATATATATATATATATATATATATATATATATATATATATATATATATATATATATATATATATATATATATATATATATATATATATATATATATATATATATATATATATATATATATATATATATATATATATATATATATATATAATAATATATATATATATATATATATATATATATATATATATATATATATATATATATATATATATATATATATATATATATATATATATATATATATATATATATATATATATATATATATATATATATATATATATATATATATATATATATATATATATATATATATATATATATATATATATACAAGTATTATGCTATATATCAACAGACAAGAATTATAAAAATTAAAACAAAAGACAGAACAGAATAGGGCAATGCCCGTGAGATGTGAACTATATATATATATATATATATATATATATATATATATATATATATATATATATATATATATATATATATATATATATATATATATATATATATATATATATATATAATATATATATATATATATATATATATATATATATATATATATAATATATAGTTAAGATGCAGATTCATACGAAGTTTTTAAAGGAATAAAAATTTGTCCCAAATAAAATAAAAATGACTTTCACTTTAACTTTTATTCAATCAATATGACTTAATTATATCAATAATTAACTTCAAATGCAACCCCTGAACCTAACATAAGAAGAAAAAATAAAATTAATGCCACTGATCATGAAAATGGAAATCTAAGTACAACACTGAAACATTACAATTATTCACAAAAACAAATAGTAGCAATTAAAGAAAAAGATTCGATACAAAAAAAACTTTTCACACCCTTGGGATGCAAAGGACAAAAAATATTCTTTTTAAAAATCATACTTCAATGATAAAATATAAATGTATTTAAACCTACAAATAAGTAAGATCAGAATAATAATATATATATATATATATATATATATATATATATATATATATATATATATATATATATATATATATATATATATATATATATATATATATATATATATATATATATATATATATATATATATATATATATAACTTTTATTATTTTTGGCATTAAGATAGGCTTGATAGCTTGGAGATGCATGATAAGCTTTCAAAGCTTTTTCGTATTCAGTCTAGAAAATAATAATAATAAAAAATAAAAAATAATAATAATAATAATAATAATAATAATAATAATAATAAAATAAAATAAATAAAAATTAAATAAATAAATAAACTCTTCCCTAATGGTAGAGAATAATAATAATTATTTTATTATTATTCTATTCATTCATTTAATTATGAATCAACAATTGTTGATCATAATTATACCGACGAACAGTAATTGAAACATCTCTTTTTTAATTTTTAATAGAGAATATGATACATAACATGACAACGTCTCCGTCACTAATTTTCTTGTTCTTAGAGTCATATGAATATTTCCAGACTTTCAGATATTCTTCTAAGGATGTTCTTCTACTGAACAGTGAGTGGTATGGTATGCAGTTCCTTATAAACTGTTCTTTCCTATTTCATTCACTATCCGAGTTTCTCTCACAAAAATCAACTATTTTAATGTGAAAATCCTCACTGGGGTCACAAATATCAAGTTGAAAACAGTGGTTGCATTCAAAATAATTTCAACCATGATCAGGGTTCTGGGGTTCAATTCAGAAAACTTGAAGGGCACTCAATAAACCTGAGTTCTGTTATTCTTAACATTAGTAATAAATCTTTTTCAGCAAATATTTTCCCGTGTGAAGAAAAAAAGTAAACTATATTATAATAAAATAGAAATAATTTTGTATTTTTATGATATATCTCACCATAAAAAAAAAAAATTTTGATTTCTTTTTTTTCTACTGCAAAAATCAATAATTCATCTAACAGAAAATAAATCAAGTAATATGAAAAGTCAATGCATTTTTTTTTTTTTTTTCACTGTTTAACAACAATTCAAAACTGGAAGCAAAATAATATAATTCCTTTAACCTTTCGTATACCAAAAGCGATCAAAGATTACTATTCACTAAAATTCTTCCCTTAATTATGCAATTAAAGACCCCACGTAAATATATTTTTTTTTTAATTACCCACAACTTACATATCCATATTACGACTACCAATAATAATAATAATAAAAATAATAGTACTTTTTCATTCTCATATTCATCCACAAATTCTTGTTTATCTGCTTCTGGCAAATCTTTCCACATCAACCGAATAAGTTTTCCAATCTCCCAAAGTTTATGATCTGGGTGAGCTGCTTTAACTTGATCCCATACCTGAATAGAAGAAAATAAATTCATTAAATAGGACTACAAATCTTTTTTACATGTGTGTGTGTGTCTGTTAGTGTTGGTGATGTTTTTATGGCATAAGGAGAATTTGAAAGTTCTCTTCATAGTAATAATAATAAAAAAAAGAAATAAATAGCTAGGGATAAATTAAATTTGAATTTCACATTGACAATGTTTAGTTGGTTTCAAATTTTCTTGAATTTCAGTCAGTATTCGGTACAGAACTTTTAGCGTTATTCTGGATATGTAAAGTCTATGAATAAAATAATAAGATAATTTAAGAAGGTATAAAATGCAGAACAACTGCAACATTATTTAGTTTTAAAGAAAATAATACACTCAAATGTCAAGCTAGTAAATCAATGTTAGTAGCAACAAATGTCATTTTAGAGAATAAATTATATTCTTTATATTAAAGACTAATCAGGAATCAGTCTGGGAACAACACAGTAGTTAATAAAACCAACCGATGACATCCTTAGAGACTAATGACCTATTCAATGAGCAGTAATTAAAATAAAGTTTTCAATGGATAGCAATAACATTACACACAAAGGAAACTAAAAAGATTAGACTCACCTTTCTTGAATATCTCATGTAAGGCATTAAGGGCTTATCGGGAGCCTTTGGGGGTTTGGGGGCTCTCGTTTCTGTCTGAAAATACAAAATAGCAATAAGATGAGAATAAAATTTGAGCCGAAATTTTTCAAAAAAAAATTCCTTAAGTATTAACTATTTGGGCCTAATACTTTTCAAGAATTTTTCACAAAAGTTTGGCAAGCGAAAAATACTTCTTATTCCACAGCCCACTTGAGAATTTTTTTATGGCAGACTTAATAAAATAATAGCATTAGAAATTTTCTATTTTTTTTGACACCTACTGTACTGATTCCAATTTTGCTTCCACCAATTTTTTGTGGATTGAAAGAAGGATGTCCGTGAACGGGGGTTGTGAAAGGATTAACTGGAACAACATCTCCACTCTTGCCACCTATGGAAGATGGGGCTCGAACTAAACGATCTGGAAAATTAACAAAACAATAAAAGGTTTGAAACTTGGAAAGGTTACAGTAATTTTTTTCAAAAGCACTTTTATCACTGGCATGAAAGTAGTAAATTATGATGAAATACCAAGATAAAAATAGAATTCCCTGAAGGTTCTTGGTAATCGAATTCAGACTAAAAAATAGAAATGACAAATATGAATTATAAAACATATATCCTAATAAGAAAGTAGTCATAATGAAACTGTAACACAGACTCCAACACGGTATGAGATGATATCAAATTTCTTATCAGCTGGTAAGGATGTACTTTTTAAACACCATTCCTGCAAGAGAGCTCATTAAACATTTCAGAAACATTCTACTTTTCTGTATATTCAATCTAATGAATAATTCAGTCCTTGTGTTCCTGCTCATGTGAAACAAGGAACATTATTAATTATTTTGCCTCATAGAAAGCTGATGGTAAACTTAGTTAAGATCATAAAACACTTAAATAAACCTAGATGTTACATTAATCTTCAATGGATAACACACTAGCCCAGAGGTGAAACTTTATATAATCTTGATACGATATGGTAATTTAATTGCATGTCTAGACATAATTAAACAAGTCTGAAATCAAAGCTTAAAATATGTTAAACCATGAAAAGTATATAGTAGGGTTAGTATTTGCTCTAAGCTGCAAAGCTGTGCAATTGATGAGTAAATTTTAAATATTTATTAATAATATATGCCGGTATACAAAAAAAAAATCAAGCGTGATTGTGATGTCATAGATACTCTTTGATTGGGAATTTTAGCTCAAACTCTTAAATCAAAGGTTTGTACTTCAAAGTAATTATATCTTTGTGCAAATTGTGTAATTGCTAAAAAAAAAATGGTAAAATTGTGTGCCTCAAATTACATGCCAGTATAACAACAATTACAAATACTTTTTTACAAGATGAGTATTATTTTAAACACAAGACTGCCTTCGTTTTTTTTTCTTAAGATAAATCTTATATTTTTCCCACAAAATTATTCTTTTGTGCCAATGTCAAAAGTTATAATCACATTCTTTCTTAAGTTAACACTTATTTAGTATTAAGCCGAGGAAGACAAAACGCTTACAACAATTATATGATATAATATATATATATAATATATTATATATATATATATATATATATATATATATATATATATATATATATATATATATATATATATATATATATATATATATATAATATATATATGCAAGTATGCCATTAAAATTAATATGATGGATTCATTTTGTAGATTTTGGCTTATGTTATATAAATGATGCGAGTTGAGTAATCTGAACACAGTATATATAGTACTGGTAAAAGGCACATCATAACTGCTACCGAAGCTAATTAAAAAAGTTTAACTACCATATACGTTTGAAGGTTTAAAGTGAAATCAGTAGTTTTAAGAAAATCATAGATTTTTATTTTTATTTTATTTTAATAATGTTACCTCCTGAGGATGAACTGTAGTAAATCCAATGATAAAAAACAAATTGGTAAGGAACTAAGGTCATCATATATATATATATAGTTTGTTCCCTAATATTGTTTTAAATTTTATAAATTTAAACAGAACTGAAATTTTTATATGCTGGGAAAAAATAAGTTAATAAGCATGCTTTTTGCAATAGAAAATTTACTTTACCAAGAAATAAGCATCGGATATACTTTAATTAAAGCATTAGTTTATCAAAACCTAAATAGTTAATAATAGAAACGAAAGAGTTAAAAGAAGATCTGAGAGTTTAATACCTTGCTGCACAAACAACTTACCTCTTAATATCTGCGTCTGCGAACTCGAGCGTGATGAAATGTGATCTACAGGAATAAATAAATGAACGATCAACTTTAGCCAAAGCAATTACTTCTCTTTCATTAAAAAAAAAAAATCAAACTGCAACATTTGTTAGATGCTATTAAAAAAAGGCAAGCATTCATTAATTATTAATTAAAAAAAAAAAAAAGAATAAAGGAAGGCATCAGATATAAATACCCAAAAAATTACTTCAAATATATAACTACCATCAAACATTAGATATTTCAAAATACAGTTGATATACAAAGCATTCCTCATTTTTTTTCCTTTCTTTTTTTTTTTTTTTTTAAGTAACTTTAAACATAACTGAATAAGAGCAAGCATTTAGTAAATTCAAGCTATTTAAGTAGCCATAAGCAACTGGATATAAAAGCAAGGATGTGGTAATATTGATACATAATATCTACAACAATTTCATAACCATAAATGACCAGTTCTGATATTAGTCTGATGCCATTATCTACATTATTATTTGCTGATTACTGGCCTAGAAGTTATATATTGTAAATTATTACCCCTACTTATATATATATATATATATATATATATATATATATATATATATATATATATATATATATATATATATATATATATATATATATATATATATATATATAATAATATATTTATATAGCTTGCATCTAAAACACAATATAGAATAAATGACACATTAAAAAAATTTATCTAATTAATCTAAAAAAAAAACAGGCTTATATATATATATATAATATATATATATATATATATATATATATATATATATATATATATATATATATATATATATATATATATATATATATATATATATATATATATATATATATATATAACAATTTAAGATACACTCTTACATAAACAAAAGATTGATACTATTGTAATCATGCATAATTATGCATACATTATTATCATCAAAACTATATAAAGGCATGCAGCAATACTTGAAATGAGGTAGTGAACATGATCTCTGTATTCTTCTATTTTATTTTGTGAGACATCCAATATTATGATTAATTCATACAGCACATAAACCTGCACATACCTATAACCATCTGGATCAAATTTTGCATTAATTAAACATTTCTTTACATTTTAAAATAAATAATGTCAAGAGTTTTAGGGAACCTGGCAATTAATAATATTTATACTATGTTACATAAATAATGTAACTTGAAGGTCAAGCTAGACTGTATGATATTGCAAACAAAAAAATACTTCAAAGTGTTACATGCATCTTTAGAATGTAGTGTGGGGTCACTAGGTGACCATATTTTGTTCATACGTGTGTGGAAATAAAGTGTGGATAAAATGTGTCACTTTGAGTTGGTTCTCCTTACAGAATATACATATTTAGCAAATATATAGTAATAAAAAAAAATCAATAACCCTGTAATAAAGCCTCACAAGGTGGCAGAAACTTACAATGTAAATGATTAAATAAATACACAAACAGTATATAAATAAACCCTGTAAACAGGCAATACTTTCAATTAAGGATTATCCCAAAACTGGTCAATGTACACTTGGAAAAACATTATATATTTAACCCATTCAAAAAATTATTTATAAGTGCAGTTGCCAAAAATGATAGGAGAATTTATTTAAAGAGCTGAAGAACCTTAATACTTGCAATAGTAGAAGGCTGCAAGTATGTTGAACATATCAGAGAACTCAGAAGAAAATTTTTGAATTAACTGTAAAAACACTGACATAAAACAACTATTTTCTGGTCTGTCTTTTAGCATAATGAAGGAACATATTTAATGGCAATCTGGTTCTTTAGAAATGAATGGTACTATTGTTTAAAAAGAAATTCTAATTCCAAATTCACATATAAATGCAAGGTTTGAATTTTTAATTTGATAAAGAAAATATCATAATCTTCCAGATTTTTCTAACAAATGGGAGCATTCATTGTCTTGGAATCCACCTAGAAAACAAAAATGCGAACTAAAAGTTTATATAGTTATAATTTGACTTTCACAGTAAGCCTGTTCATTAGCCAATCACTCATCAGCTATAGACAGGGAAATAAAAAGCTGGGGAAAACAAGAGTTTTACTGTGGTAACTACTTTCAAAGGCAGAGGGAATGAGAACGGATGAGCTATTATATATATATATATATATATATATATATATATATATATATATATATATATAATATATATATATATAATATATATATATATATATATATATATATATATATATATATTTTCCTTTCCAACAAACGGAACAAAAGCAAGAGATTTTACTACACTTTCTAAACTCATTATCATAAAGACCTTAAATTAAAATAATAACAACAAAACTGTTTTCCATGTCTCCAAACATCCTGGTGATATTTCTTCACTCTAGAAAGTTTTTGGAAAAAAACTCTTAATATAAAAACTGAAAACTGGTTTGAGTTATAACAAATACAAATAAATTAAGTCTTTTAGAAATAATAAATTTTCCTTTTTCATAATTTTAATATTTATAATTTTTAAAACTTTCAAATTTGCTCTAAATGAATATAAATATTAAAAAATAAAAAAAAAAATCATTAATATTTAATATACAGTATATAAAAATCAAAATCATGGGAAAAAATTAATATATATAATATATATATATATATATATATATATATATATATATATATATATATATATATATATATATATATATTATATATATAATATATATTTATTTTTTTTTTTTTTTTTTTTTTTTTTTTAATTCAATAAAAAAAATTTAATTTTCATATAACAATAATTTCAAATTGGAATAATTTAATTTATTTGTTAAGCAAGTTTAAAATTTATATTGATACATACGAGGTGAGCTTGTTCCGGATGATGTTCCCATCATTGCAATTTGTCTATAATTTGATGGTAGAGCCATTTTACTGTTTGTAAGTATTCAAGAATATATAATACCAATTATATCTGAAAAATTATAGACTTTGTCATGTTTAACACAAAATATTATGACATTATTGATAATGTGTTACTATAAACCATTTCACTTAAGTCATTTTCTGTATTATTATTGACATTAAAATTTTTATACTCAAACTAAGCAAAGCAAAGCAAAGCAAGTTTGCAAATACCTATCAAATTTCATGAAATTAAAAACTTTTTTTAATATATTTCTTAATATATTTTCTATAACAACATAAATTTTGAGTCTCTAGTTTTACTTATAGCAAAGTCCCCATTTTCCATCAACAGACACAAAAACCCACAATAGTATTCACAACACTAGATTTTGAACTTGTACTTCATTACAACACATTCTGTAGCATTATGTAAATTTTACGAAAATCTGAGGCGGCATTCTTATTCTGTATTATTTAAACAAGATTGGAAAAGCAAAAACATTTGCTCCACAGATAATTTGAACATTCAGCATTACCCTTTTTCTGGATAAACCACTCCAAAGCATAGTAAATTTTTCCATACTAGAAAACGCTGGCGATTTTCATAAGCAAACTTTCATTTTATATATAGAGTATGCGAGTATCGACTTTTAATCAGAATATCGGCCTAGTACAGCTTCCAATCCAAGAGTAAAATTTACAAAATTCCGAGGGGAAAAAAAAAGCAAGAAAGTATAAAGCCATACATAAGCCTGATACTTTATTTGTCAATTTATCCTTCAATTAAGATAAGTTCCAAAGTAAACTAGTTTTTAACGTCAATTTGTCAAATACAGCAAACTCTGGTCGCTTTTGGAGTTTCGGTAAATCACCCACAGTCTTACAAGCGTCCAGTGAAAGCTTTAATGGGCAAACATATGTATTTTTAAAATCTGTTCAACAAAATTTTAATTTTTAAACCAAAAATACTTTAGAAAACAATCATGAAGTCTTAAAATATAAGAGCAGAAGAAAAATAAAAAAATTAAAGCAGAAATATTACCAATTCTCTAATTTTACTTTTCTTAAAAATTCTGCATGAAAAACCTGACATCTTTACCAGGATCTAGAAATTTATTTGAAGAAGTGAAATTTAAAGATACAGCTAGATTTGTTTATATTTATATATGTATATATATATATATATATATATATATATATATATATATATATATATATATATATATATATATATATATATATATATATATATATATATATATATATATATATATAAGAGAGAGAGAGAGAGAAATAACAAATTCTAGACCAGTGTTTATAAGAAATCAATATTTACCTGATTAACTATTAAATATGATTCTATAATTCCCTCATATTTACAAAATTAATTTGATAAGAACATTATCTGATAGATCAAATAAGATTTCTTCATCTTATATTAATCTATCAAATGAATTGAACTTCCTGAAATCACTTTTTCTAAAAAATGGATTCCCGGCCCTGTTCTCTCATTAAAAATGTTTTTAGAAAACGATTGTCTTAAAAATTTCAACAACCTCTTCCAACCAACTTAACCATGGGTAAAGAACTTTTATTCTTAAGTTGTTATTTTTGGGGAGAATGAGCTACCAAACTGAGAGAAAAATTAAGGAAATATTAAATATTAATTACCTTATCTTAATTTTAAACTAAATTTTAATAATAATTACAAAATTGGCAAGTCTAAGGAAAGACTTTCTACACCTTTTGCTCATTAGTGATATATAAATACAACTGTGCCATCCGTGATGCTGCCTATATTGGAAAGATTACTCGAAATCTTTCAACCCGCATTGCTGAGCTCAAAGATGATTTCTCCAGAACTTTGGACCAGTTGCATCTTCGCCCTTATTAGCACTTATTCTCTCCAATTGAATCATCCAATACAAGATTCAATTTTTAAAATTTTAGATTTTGAGCATGAGCCGGACCTTCATTTATTGGAATCTTTATATATTTGAAAACCATAAATCTAAATTAAATGAAAATTTGCATTTAGATAATAATTATAATTTTGAAGTGAGATTTCGTTATGTAAAAGAACTTTTCTCCATATGTTAAATTTTATATACATTTATTTATTTCCTTTATATATTAATTTTATATAAAAAAAATTCTTTACTGTTATTTTGTTATTTTTAATCATTTTTATTTTGTTCAATCTATAATTGGCCTTGAGAATAGGTTCAAGAAGTTTTCACCCGAAACTAGTTGGCAGTAAATTTGTTAAAAATGTTTAAGTTTGTTATAATCCTTTTGACAGTTATATATATATATATATATATATATATATATATATATATATATATATATATATATATATATATATATATATATATATATATATATATATATATATATATATATATATATATATATATATATATATATATATATATATATATATATATATATATATATATATATATATATATAATACACTGCATCATATCCCGCATGATGCAGGTGGTGTCGACTGCAGAAAGTTTTCACATTAGATGGTTGAAAAGGGTTCCCAGCCTCTATAACCATGCGAAGAACTATTCTCCATTTGACTTATCTGCGACGAAGTAATCATCCTTTGTTGACCAGAAGTTGCCTCTATCTAAACTTTTTTTCCTTCTTAGATTTAATTTTTCTTTATACTGTCGAAAGTACGTTGTATGATTGTATCGAAAGATATGTTTTTTCAAAAAAAAAAATTAAAAAAAAGTTTAAATTTCTGTTAAATCTACTTTCAAAAAATACTGAAATATTATAATGAAAAATCAAAAAAAAATTAAACTTTGGTCTTAATTGGAAGAATATAGTAAGAAAGTGACGAAATTAGAGCTTTTCTCAAACATTGAATTCCGAACTCTGAACTCTTATCACGAAAACCAAAAAATTTTGCAGTTTGAAAAAAAATAAAAAGTCTAAACACATTTACGAAATTTTTGAAAAAAAATGCAGCGTGCTTGAAGTGAAAAGTGCTTCAAGTATTAGAGTCATATAAAAAAAAAAAAAAAAAAAAAAAAAAAAAAAAAAAAAAAAAAAAAAAAAATTCTGAAAACCTATGGTGAAAATTTTAATAAATTTCCTCAATATGAAAGAAAACTTAAAATAGTGAAAGTATATATAAAAGACAAATAGATAAGATAGTGAAAGCATATAAAGAATTTTCATATTAGACAATATTTTCAAATATTTTCAGAATTTAATTGAACAGCCTTAATATTTATATTTAAACACCTTTTTAAGTGTAATTTATTATTATTAATATTATTATTATTATTATTATTATTATTATTATTATTATTATTATTATTATTATTATTATTATAGTAGTAGTAGTAGTAGTAGTAGTAGTAGTAGTAGTAGTTAGTTAATTAAGGTAAGTCCTCTGATTTATCAGTTAGTATATTATAATTTTAATGATGTGAGTGAGAGTTTTAAAATTAATATATTAAGTTATTATATCCGACACTTCACTTCGGTGAATCACAGAATTGGGAAGTGAGAGAAGGAGAGAGCTTCATATTTTCGTGACGTCATCACCTCCTTGTGGGGGAGTGTTGTGATTATAATAAATATAACATAAGTGTTCTTATAAGAAGAATTTATTGGACTGTCATAAATTGAAAATGTCAGAGGGGGCCAAATGTTTAATAGTAGCAAGTGTATGAATATAATATTCAACTGGTATAGAATATATTAATGATTATTCACTCATATATATATATATATATATATATATATATATATATATATATATATATATATATATATATATATATATATATATATATATATATATATATATATATATATATATATATATATATATATATATATATATATATATATATATATATATATATATATATATATATATATATATATATATATATATATATATATATATATATATATATATATATATAATATATATATATATATATATATATATATATATATATATATATATATATATATATATATATTATATAATATATATATATATATATATATATATATATATATATATATATATATATATATATATATATATATATATATATATATATATATATATATATATATATATATATATATATATATATATATATATATATATATATATATATATATATATATATATATATAGATCGTTAAGGTCTTTGATAGAATCGTATAGGGAGTTCCAGCGAGTAATACTTGGTGTTTTAAGCTATGTTCCCAACTCCTTATTGATTCTCGCAGCAGTAGTAGTTTTCCTATTTTGGGTATTACACAATACCTGTGCTTTCGAAAGTGTCTTATTAAATGGATCCTTGGCACCAGAGGACCAGCGAAGAACTTTCGAAACATCCCTAGTAGTCAAGATGTTTAATGTGTGGGGAAATGCAACGGCAATGTTTAAGTAAGCAAAGGACATCCTGTTCTTCAAGCAGATGTTTAGATAGAGCGCAAATTTGCGATTTTGCGCTCTTAAAAAAATTTGTTGAGCGCGCATGCAAAAGCGCACATTTTCAAAATTTTGCGCAAACGCAAAAGCGCAAATTTTTTACCTAAGGCGCAATTTGCGCTTTCATTTGCGCTTATGCCCACCTCTTCTTATCAGCAACTATGTGATACTGGGACATTTAGACAGGCTTGCATTGAGGATGGAGTTTATGTGGTACCACGCCACCGCCACCATTCCCATGATATTCTCCGGTATTTTGACGCAAACCCGTCATCGAGCGTACATAGAGCGGCGGCCAAACTTGCTGCTTCATGTTCAGCAATATAGAGAACACTTACGGCGGATGGACGCCATGCATTTCATTTCATTGGATGTCAACGCGACTTCTGTGAATGGTTCATCAGGGAGTATAATATGAACAGACGTTTCCCAGAGTCGGTGCTGTGGACGGACGAAGCCATCTTCAGTAGAAGTGACACCCACAACCAGAGGCACTGTCACGTGTGGGCGTAGGAGAATCCTCATGCAATTAGGGACCAATAGTACCAGCACGAATTTAACTGTAATGTGTGACTGAGTTTACTGGGCTACAATCTCCTCGGCCATTATTTTCTACCTGACCTCCTGAACCGTCAGAACTACTTTCAATTCCTCAGAAATGGTTTTGGAGCTCTCCTTGAGAATGTACCCGTGTTAAATGTATGTGACCTGTTATTTCAGTTGGATGGCTGCCCAGCACACTTTGCATGAGACAAACGCATTTGGCTTACTACAAACTACCCTTTACCATGGATATGTCGGGGATACACTGTTGCCTGACCTCTACGTTCGCAGGATCTCACACCGTTGGACTTCTTTGCCTGGGGCTCTATCAAAGGTGTCTTAAATGCCACCCTAGTCAATGAGGTTCGGTACCTGTAGGAACGCATCAGGAAAACATGTACACACATAACAGAAGATGAATGCCTGTCTACGACAATGTACTTTTCACGGAAGTGCCGTACATGCATCAGAGCTGGAAGTTCACTTTAAACCCCTATTGTAACCTGTATCTGTTGTATCTGAATAAGGATAGTGTTTTCTATGGGGAATCCTTTGTTGCATACCATATTTCCACCCTCTTTGGTTGGCTTTATCGCTATCAACTCCATAAAGAAGCGTTACAGAACTAGATAAATAGATAGAAATATAGAGAGAAATATTGTGCGCATGTGTGTGTGTGTATGTGTGTGTGTGTGTGTGTGTGTGTGTGTGTGTTACATTAACAATTCAAAAGAAACACCTGTTATAGTTTGGTGTTATTTAGTTTTTTTATTAATTTACTAAAGTGATAAAAAATTCAAATCCCTCATCTAACTTTCTCTGTCTCTGCCTTTGTCTCTCTGTCTATCTCTCTGTTTCTGTCTCTCGGGGTGATGCAATTTTGAGAAGTAAGTTTGTCCTTCATTAATAAATCTATTGTTTCAAACTAGAAATAATAATAATAATAATAATAATAATAATAATAATAATAATAATAATAATAATAATAATAATAATAATAATAATAATAATAATGTTTTAATAAATTGAATAAACGAAGAAATTAATAAATCATACGAATGAGAAGGACAAATATTACAACCATGGTGAGTATAATTAAAATACTACTAATACTAATAATAATAATAGTAATAACAATTCCAATAATAATAATAATAATAATAATAATAATAATAATAATAATAATAATAATAATAATAATAATAATAATAATAATAATAATAATAATAATAATAATAATAATAATAATAATATAATAATAATAATAATAATAATAATAAATAATAATAATAATAATAATAATAATAATAATAATAATAATGAAATAATAATAATACTTAAATAATAATAATAATAATAATAATAATAATAATAATAATAATAATAATAATAATAAAAATAATAATAATAATAAAAAATAATTAAATAATAATAATAATTAATAATAATTTATTAATAATAATAATAATAATAATAATAATAATAATAATAATAATAATAATAATAATAATAATAATAATAATAATAATAAGCTTAATAATATATAATAATAATAATAGCTATAATAATAATAATAATAATAATAATAATAATAATAATAATAATAATAATAATAATAATAATAATAAAAATAATAATAATAATAATAATAATAATAATAATAATAATAATAATAATAATAATAATAATAAAGCTCATGTGCGTATCCCAAAGGGATACGCATATGTTCTTGCTGACAGTTAAATTTTATTATAAAAATAATAAAATTATTATTAAAATATTTTGTGAAGCAACACATATTTATTTAAATAAAATTAATAAAATTATTATTTTTAATATAATTTTTATTATTATTATTTATGATTTATTATTATTATTATTTATTTAAAGAAATTTAATAAAATTATTTGGTGAAGCAACATATCTATTTGGTGAAGCAACTTAATAGTGTACCGCGCAAAATGCACTTAGGCCAAAAATGAACGGAATAATAATAATAAGATATAGATAATAACTAAAAATAACAATGATAATAAGAATTCGTGCTTTTGTAATAATAATAATAATAATAATAATAATAATAATAATAATAATAATAATAATAATAATAAGGCTTTTAATAATAATAATAATAATAATAATAATAATAATAATAATAATAATAATAATAATAATAAATAATAATAATAATATAATAATAATAATAATAATAATAATAATAATAATAATAATAATAATAATAATAATAATTATTATTATTACGAAAAGGAAATGAAAAATATTTACATTTTTTATAAAATGAAATATTAAATTAATGAAAATAAAATTACATAAAATAATTAAATTAAATTCAATTAAAGGAAAAAATTATCAGGAAGACATTATTATTATTATTATTATTATTATTATTATTATTATTATTATTATTATTATTATTATTATTATTATTATTATTATTATTTTATTTTAATTTTATTATTAATAATTAATTAATTTAAAATTTTAATAAATTAAGTAATAATAATTTTAATAAATTTTTTACTTAATTTTATTCCAATTTTATTTTTCTTTAAAATATGTTTAATCATATAGAAAATAGAAGAAGAATTTAAAATTTTAGGCATAAATGCGTTGGAGGGGTTGAAGGAGGAGGAATAGCTCCGGAATAGTCTAAGGTGGAGTTAGAGGCAAAAATCTGAGCGAAGAGTTCAACTTTAGTAGAATGAAAAACGGCAGTTGCATCGTCAGAAGATACTAGAGGAGGAAAAGAAGAAGCAAAGTTAGAGTTGACATTTTTTGCAAAATGTTAGAAAGGGCGTGAGGAAGAGGAACCAGAAATATTATTGCATTTACGACTGTAATGAGTTTTTGATTTCATGAAGAGTAGATTTTGCACGATTTCGAAATTCCAGGGGCATTCCACACACTTCAAAAGCCTGTAACATGTCAGTGACTAGAAATAGACCATACATGTTATATATTTTTAGAATCAGCATGCTTATAGCTATCATATGAAACTAAAATCAGATTCCAAACTTAGATTTGGCTCATGTTGCTGAACGTTTCCTCGCGGCACCACTGAGTAGCATTTCATCTGAATGGCAATTCAAAGTTGGTAAACGTGTGATTACTGACAAGCGCTCTCGATTTCTGATACATAAGGCAGAGATCCTCATCTGGTTAAATTACAATGTTCGCGCAGTGGACAACAGCACATTCTCAGTCAACATGGAGCACAGGGAGTTCAAAAACAAACACAAAGACACAGGACTTGAATATCAATTGGCAGCTGAGCTCGACATATTACTGCAGTCAAGCGTGAGCGAAGACAACGACTGCGTGATGAAGGAGACTAACTAAAAGGAAATAAGTAATGTTATTATTAATAAACTAAAATGAATTATTAAAATTAATATAATAATTTATTAAAAAGAATGTTATTAACGTTAACGATATAAGTTCTTCTTTAAAATTTAAGTAAAGCCGATTTTGTATCCCAAATTGCATAGCGCAAATTACGTTTGCGGGGTTAGTAATTATAATGCAGTAATGTCACATGTTTTATTTTCATTAAATACAAAAAAAAAAGTAAATAAAGAAAAACCTGCAGCTTTACAGCTATCAACCGCTTCCCAGTTGTGTAGATCTGGGTTTGCCACTATTGTATATAATGATCGTGGACAGCTGATGCCAATACATTAATAAGAAATTCAAAACCCCGATCCCGATTCCCTATACCGAAAAAAAGAGCAATCCCGGTCTCGATCCCGATCCCGAATAATTTTCGATTCCATACGATCACTGATATATATATATATATATATATATATATATATATATATATATATATATATATATATATATATATATATATATATATATATATATATATATATATATATATATATATATATATATATATATATATAATTATAATTATATTATATATATATTATATATAATATATATATATATATATATATATATATATATATATATATATATATATATATATATATATATATATATATATATATATATATATATATATATATATATATATATATATATATATATATATATATATATATATATATATATATATATATATATATATATAGGTGAGGGTTAAGAAGATACTTTGGGACTCTTTTATTAACAGTTATTGCTTGTAATTTATTATATATAACAAGCAAATATTCCCTAACAGGTATATATATATATATATATATATATATATATATATATATATATATATATATATATATATATATATATATATATATATATATATATATATAATATATAAAAAATAAAAAAAAAAAAAAAAAAAAAAAAAAAAAAAAAAAAAAAAAAAAAATATATATATATATATATATATATATATATATAATATATATATATATATATATATATATATATATATATATATATATATATATATATATATATATATATATATATATATATATATATATATATATATATATATATATATATATATATATATATATATATATATATATATATATATATATATATATATATATATATATATATATATATATATATATATATATATATATATATATATATATATATATATATATATATATATATATATATATATATATATATATATATATATATATATTATTATATATATATACGTATATATATATATATAAATATATATATATATATATATTATATATATATATATATATATATATATATATATATATATATATATATATATATATATATATATATATATATATATATATATATATATATATATATATATATATATATATATATATATATATATATATATATATATATATATATGCGCAGTTCCTACCAATATTTTAAATATTGAAACAGGTTGATATGTTTCTCCTTGTTAACTAGACTATGCTTTCGTATCACAATTTTAAATCGATAAGAGAACTGTGTATGGAATTTTTTGAGAACTGACTTTACAAAAAATAGCAACTTCCAATTTTACTTTTAGTGCTAGCTATTTTTTTTATAGATTCTAGCTATATGATTTTATTTTTTACTATTTTCTATATAAATATTATAGTTTTTATAGAGCAGTCTAACATTAATATATCTTCTTCAATTTGCTACAACAAAATCAAAATTAAATACAGCATTCATTCATACGTATTCAAAATCTAGAAAAATTTGCTGATATTGCAATTTAGCTTGCTCTATTAGTAGTGGTATGGCAATTTAGCATTAATGTATCAGTACTACATGATATTTGTCTAAGAACTATTCTTTATTTTCAGCTTCTTCGCCTATTAATATACCCAACTTTGAGAAGACTAATTTTATGGTGAGTTCTGTGACCAGTCAGCAAAAGAAAGTACTGATAGTATCCTATTTCCGAAGCGGTACTTCTTGGTTCGGAGAACTTTTATCCAAGGCTCCAAAGTCTTTTTATCTGTTTGAACCACTACATTTAACAAAAGAGCCCATAACTGAAGGTGAAGATGAATTATATAACAATTACAAATTACCAAGATTAGAAGAATTATTTCAGTGTGGTTTCTCCCCTCGCTTTATGTGGCATTTAAAGAAGTTCGGTATTTTATACAGGACTCCCCAATGCCCTAGGGAAAATTGCACAGCAAGAGATATAACAAAACTCTGTGAGTCATCGGATTTTATTACGATAAAAGTATGTCGTTACACTGCAAAAAAATTGTCCTAACGAATCGTTGGGACAAGTGGCAAAATTGTCGCAATAAATCTTTTCAGTTATTTTCTTTTTAGAAAATAAATCGGTGAAGCTACTTTCTTATGCTTAACGTGTCTTTTCTCTATAGAAAATTTTAATGTGACATTTTTTTCCACTTGTCCCAAAGATTCGTTAAGGCCATTTTGCAGTGTACAGTTTATTAACCGTTATTTCATATTTTAAGTGTAAGGAAACAAATGATTTACAAATTTTTAAAAAAAATAATAAAACTCAACCATTGAATAAAATTAATAATAAAAACTAAGCACTGATTAAAAAAGAATAAAAACAAAGCATTGATTAAGAAACATAATTAAAACCAAACACTGATTTTAAAAATAATAAAAACCAAGAACTGATTTAAAAATAATAAAAACGAAACACTGATTAAAAAATAATAAAACCAAGCACTGATTTAAATAAAATAAAAACAAAGCATTGATTAAAAAACATAATTAAAACCAAACACTGATTTAAAAATAATAAATACCAAGAACTGATGTGAAAAATAATAAATCCAAGCATTGAATAAAAATACGATAAGAACCAAGCACTGATTTAAAAACAATAAAACCAAGCAGTAATTAAAAAAAAATTAAAATAATCAGGCATTGTTTAAAAAACAATAAAAACTATTCACTGAATAAATAATAAAAAAGCAAGCATGATTAAAATAAATATATGTATTTATATATCATGCTATATATTATATATATATTATATATCAGTGAATAATAGTTTTTATTGTTTTTTAATTATGCATTAATCAATGCATAATTAAAACCAAGCAGTAATTAAATAAAATAATAAAAATCAAACACTGATTAAACACATAATAAAAAATTTAATGTTAATATTAATTTCATTTTCATTTTTTTTTTTTTTAATTAAATAATAATAATAATAACAATAATAATAATAATAATAATAATAATAATAATAATAATAAAAATAATAAATAATATAATAATAATAATAATAAATAATAAATTAATTTTATTTTATATATTTATTTGTTCCTGAATAAAAAAATTTTGAATTTGAATTTTAAATTAAAAATAATAATAATAATAATTTTGAATTTTATTTTTTATATTATTTTTTTTTTTTTCCAATAAAAAAATTTTTAATTTGAATTTGAATTTTGAATTAAACATTAGTAATATTAATTTTATTTTCTATATTTATTTTTTCTGAATAAAAATTTTTTTTTTTAAAAAAAAAAAAAAAAAAAATTTTTTATTTTTTTTATTTTTATTTTTTTTTTAATTATTTTAATTTTTTATTTATTATTTTCTATTTCTGTTACAGACAGTTCGCCTCTTACTTTCGGAGACAGAAAATCTATTAATTAAACCATCTTTATTTGACTTAAAGGTTTGTTATGGAATTATCTATACAGAGTTTCTCTCTCTCTCTCTCTCTCTCTCTCTCTCTCTTCTCTCTCTCTCTCTCTCTCTCTCTCTCTCTCTCTCTCTCTCTCTCTCTCTCTCTCTCTCTCTCTCTTTTTTTTTTTTTTTTTTTTGTAATCGAATAAAAAATAATCATGATTTTTTTTTTTAGGCACGAGTTTTTATAAGTAAATTATTAATAATTGAAAATAAATTTGGTAAATATAATTAGTTATTTAGGAGATTTTAATGAAATAAACATACACATACAATATACACACGCACACACACGTAAACCCACCCACTCACACACACACACACACACACACACACACATATATATATATATATATATATATATATATATATATATATATATATATATATATATATATATATATATATATATATATATATATATATATATATATATATATTATATATATATATATATATATATATATGGCTCGTGCTGATGCTATGTTTAGCACATTAAGCAATTTTTTGAAAAATACAATAAATATTAACCTTTTTAATCATAATTTAAAATTTTTAAGCATAACCTAATGTGATAAAATGTTGAACAGATCATTTTACTTATAAGAGATCCAAGAGGAGTGTTAAATTCACTTAGCAAAATAATGAAGAAACGTATACCACTTCTGTGTTCTGTTATAAGACAAAATATTCAATCATACCAGATATTGAAGCCAATTTATCCTGAAAATATTTTTTTCGTCAGATATGAAGACATGGCTCGTTATCCCTTTGGTAAGAATAGTTAGCTAATTATTTAAAATAAAAGGTCGATATGTAAAAACCTAAAGCTCTCCACATCTAATAGACTGATTATTTGTTATTTATTATTTTAAAGGGTCGATTAGTAAAAGCTTAAATATTTTCTGATTTAATAGACTGATTTTTTAGCTATTTATTATTTTAAAGGGTCGATAAGCAATAGCCTGATTATCTTCTGATTTAATAGACTGATTATTTAGTTATTTATTATTTTAAAGGGCCGATAAGTAAAAGCCTGATTATCTTCTAGTTTAATAGACTGACTCTTTTATTATTACTTGATGGTCAACACTTGCAAAATAAGGAAAAAGTTGATGATAAATTAGAGGGGATCAGAGGGTTGGGGGATAAAATGCTTTTCCAAATTATTACAGTAACTTCATTGGGAGAGCGTATTATTTTCTCTAATTATTATCAATTATTTTACATGTTAAAAGAAGTAAATGGAAATAAAGTTGTCTGGTATGCTATGCTTCAGAATAATAATTTTTTTATTTTTTTATTATTTTTTTTTTATTTACAAAATCTTACTCTATAAGGTTTTTAATCTTATTCCTGGTCTTTATTATATATTTTATATTTTTCGGTTTTTCAAGTACATGCTGATTTGGTGTTTGTTAAAATATATGATTTATGGTTTTTAATTAATAGATTAAGTATACCCATAGTAAGGACAAAGTTAATCATGCGCTAATGAATATATTTTTTTCAAAAAAGTGAAACCCTTTCAAGAATAATGCAACTTTAATATATATTTTCCTCATTTTGTGGCAGACACTACCCTAAAAGTCTGGGAATTTATCATGGGCGACGAAGTAGCGAAAATACCCAATGAATTTAAACAGTATTTGGACGCTAGTATAAAGAAAAAAGGCTCAAACAAAATAGGTAAGTAATGAATTATTTATTATATATATATATATATATATATATATATATATATATATATATATATATATATATATATATATATATATATATATATATATATATATATATATATATATATATATATATATATATATATATATATATATATATATATATATATTATATTATAGGATTAAAATTTTTATTTTCCAATTTCATTTCTAAACTTTTTATTTTACTTTTTAAATTTATTATTATTATTTTTTTTTTATTTATCCACAATTTTAATTAAATATATTTCGTTAACAGGCTCTTATAAAGTAAGCAAAAAATCAACTCAGGACTGGCAAAATTGGAGGACGAGCATAACTGAAGATCTTTTAAAATTTGCCCAAGAAGATTGCGATGACGTAATAAAAATTTTGGGCTACAAAAATTTGGGCGACATTGAAAAAGCGCGAGATTTAAATTACAGCGTTTTGGATAAAAATTATTGTACAGATATACCTTGCAAATGATTGATATATAAAGTTACGCAATGGAATTTACGTAATATTACGTACTTTCATTGATAATATACTTACGTACTATCATTGATGACGTATTATAATGTACTATTATTGATGATGTAGTTACGTACTATCACTGATGACGTAATATTACGTACTATCATTGATGATGTAGTTACATACTATCATTGATGACATAATTTTACGTACTTTTATTGATGATGTACTTACGTACTATCATTGATGACGTAATATAACGTACTATTATTGATGATGTAGTTACGTACTATCACTGATGACGTAATATAACGTACTATTATTGATGATGTAGTTACGTACTATCACTGATGACGTAATATTATGTACTATCATTGATGATGTAGTTACGTATTATCATTGATGACGTAATATTACGTACAATCATTGATGATGTAGTTACGTATTATCATTGATGACGTAATATTACGTACTATCATTGATAATATATTACGAAAGGTTTATTTGAAAAAAAAATTCATAGATATTAGAAAATTTGGCAAGGTAGGTAAGTTCGATCTGTCGTTCTTTTCATAATAATAATAATAATAATAATAATAATAATAATAATAATAAATGCGAAATAAATTTGCATCAAATTTTTACTTCTTAACTACTGGAACCTACCTGGAAATTGAAACTGTGTAAATCACAACGTTCAGCACCACATTGATTCTTAAATCAACCCTACAAAAGGATAGATTGTATGGTGGATTCACTGGACAACGAATATTCCATCTCTCTATGAAATTTAAGGGAATTTGACGTCATAGTGATACCATGTTAGCTGATAATCAAAAGAGGATGAAGGAAATTGAGTGATGTAGTGTTATTGAAAGAGTTTGTCAGTGTGTGTAAGGATAGTTAAATAATGTTTGATGACTTCAAGGAAACGTGGGAGATGGAAATTCGAATTATATATATATATTTTTTGACGTCTTATTCTTAATGGTTTACAGTGAGATTTGAGTTGCTTCATGAATAGTTTTAATAATGTTACCTCTGACAATAAAATGCGATAAAATATTAAGGTTTATAGTGCAGTGAGAGCCTCTTTGTTGAGTTTGACATATTAAAGGGGTATAGAAATTTCATAATTAATGAGAGTACCCTGAATTGTAAATTTTGCAAGTTGAAAGTTTATTTAAATAGTAATATCAAAGTTTACCCTATAATAAGTTACAGCAAGTAGTAAAAAAAAAAACCTTTCCTTTATGAGGAAGAAGACAATGGAGAATTATGAATTATATGGTAAACTTTGGTAATATTTGAACCTC
>SEYY01010369.1:57500-102500 GCA_009176605.1 Armadillidium nasatum
TTGCAACATTGCCTGCAACTTGCAATATCTACGGAATGGTCCTGTTACTACTGTAAACTTTGCTACTGTCGGTAATAAGGTAATGAAATTATGGATAATGAGAGACGTGTAAAAAATATTATTTGTTTTTGTATTTTACTGAAATTTTCAGCTTTTGAATGCAGAAGAATAATTTGAATTATTGGCAGGGCTGTGATTGCAGGATAGAACATTGTTGGTTGTTGCTCAAGGCTAAAAATTTAAGTGGCAAAAAGTTACCAATCAATCTATCATCAATGATGTATGAAATATTGCTTAAAAATGAAGTCTTTTAAAAATAAACTTTCCTTTGTGCAGAATTAATTAGGTAAAAGCGTTATAAATAGGAAAATAAAATAGATACCCTTGGAAATGGCCATTTTTTCTAGCAGGGTTTTCGTATCAAATATGAAGGTAAAATATCATTTTACCTCTTAATTGTAAATTCTTTTATCACATATTTTTTTACAGTAAATGCAGAAATTTTTTTTTAAAAATTAACCTTAAAACATTAATTTTCATATGGAAAGGGTGTTGGGGGAAAGCAGATTCCTATTTTGCTCAAAGGTGTCCAGAAACTTACATGCAATGTTGGTATTTCTGATAAAGCTTCTTATCAAAGCTTAAAATCTCATTATTATTATATTCAAAACAATTGTATTCAAAACAATAGATAATTATTTGGAGGAAACCACGAATGAGTCATAACTGCATGCGGAGAGCATCACGAGCTCTCATTGCATGTGGACGTGCTTCATTCACTCTGAACTCGTGATGGCCTGAAAGGTAGTATTTTGTCTGCCTGGAGGGACGTCATATCCCTCGTCGGTGAGGCCCGCTATCAAAAACAAAAACAAAAACAAAAAAAAACTGTATGCACTACAGGCCCGTAGCCAGAACAAACTTTGAGGGGAGAATGGACGGGCAAAAAATTGATATATTTTTTCATATATATATATATATATATATATATATATATATATATATATATATATATATATATATATATATATATATATATATATATATATATATATATATATATATATATATATATATATATTATATATATATTAGTAGAATTTTAAAACATTAGATTACATTATTATTATTAACTAACATATTTGAACTTTCCTAGCAGCTACCCCTCCCCACTTCTCTTCATTTTAGTTCACTCATCTGGAGTTACTGATGGAAGGGTTACTGATGAGATACTCATAGAAATATTGTACATAGGAAAGGGCTTTTAACACTTTTATGAGCCCATCAAAATGGTAGTTAGCCTCCAAATATTTGCAAAAAATTAACATCATAGACTTTTTATCGACATTTTCATATAGGCAATACTAATATATTTTCACTCCTTCAATTTAATAACAAAATAAATAAATAAATAAATAATTAAAAAAATTTGCTGAATTAAGATTTTTAATTATAAGATTTCAATTTATATTCCGTTCTTCTTTTTCGTTCTGTTTTATCATTATAATTTCCTATTTGTTACGGAAATCCAACTATTAATAATTATATACAGGATGTTTGGAACATCAATATAAAGTCTTAAAGAGGCGAGTAAGGTCTTTGGAACCTTTAAGGTCATATATGTCAAATTCAAAATATTCACACTTTAGACAATTACATATATGCTATATGGTCATAATGATCCTAAAAGTCCTCCTCTATCACCTCACATCTTTCAGGCTTTACATCAGTGTTCCAAATACTCTATATTTTTGAAGACCTGATCAGTTTATATTCTCTAATTAGGTTACTTAAATAAAAATTAATGTACATAACACAAGATTTGATCCTGTTATACATATGTAGCTATGGGTAAATGGAAAAAATACGTTAATAATTTTAATCCTCCTAGAAATTCGTTTGTCCCCCCCCCCCTCTGGGCCCTCCCTCAAAGTTTGTTCTAGCTACAAGTCAGGTAAGTCAAGTATATATATATATATATATATATATATATATATATATATATATATATATATATATATATATATATATATATATATATATATATATATATATATATATATATATATATATATATATGGTCGGATCCAACAGGCATAACCTAGAGGAAATTTATGGATTAATAAAATGAGAATTTCATAATTGAAATGATTCTTATCTTTAATTAAGCATTCCAAACAATCTGACTCCTAATAGGATTTCTTCGCCAGATAAATTTATTGAAGGATAAATCACAAATAAGTTATCACTTACCAACATATATATATATATATATATATATATATATATTATATATATATATTATATATATAATATATATATATATATATATATATATATATATATATATATATATATATATATATATATATATATATATATATGATTCGGCTGTCGTCGGGAGTGAAGGTGCTTAAAACAGATGGGAAAAGAAAAGAAGGAAGCATCAGATAGAAGAGAAGAGGAGAGGAGATGATAAGAGTAGAAAAGAGAAAAGAGAAGAAAAGACATAGCAACCGCCACAATCTATTCTGAAAATTATAAGACTGTTTAGAAAATGCTTAAGAATTGTATTGAAAAAAGAAAATTATTTTCCGAACATCTTAAAAATAATAACAGATTTATTTTAAAATATGAATTTTACTTAAAATATTTTCAGAAAAAGAAAATTAAATGAATCTCAATTAAATTATTTTCATGAATCTCTGGCGGAGCAACAAAAATTTCAGATGACATACTTTCGGCTTAAATGGAAAATTCAATATTAGTATTAAGAATATAAAATTTAAAAATACGAATTTGGATTAGGCGCCAGGGTTGGATCATGAAGAATAGTTCTTTGCATGGTTCTAGAGGCTGGGAACCCTTTAACCAGTTTTTCCTTCTTTGCAAGTGCGATTGTAGATTTTTTTTTTTTTTTTTTTTTTTTTTTTTTTTGCAGTTAACACCACCCTGCATCATGCGGGATATGGTGTAGTGTAAAAAAAAAAAAAAAAAAATATATATATATATATATATATATATATATATATATATATATATATATATATATATATATATATATATATATATATATATATATATATATATATATTATTTTTTTTTTTTTTTTTTTTTTTTTTTTATTTATTTATTTATTTATTTAGCATTTCCATAAAAATTCTCGCAAATATGTCTGATTGCGTTTCTCTATCTTTTTAGTGTTCTTCCTATCAATGTTATCGTCAATAAAACCAGATGATCAAATCTGCGTTTTGAATAGGAAGAAAATAGACAGTTAGAAAAGTTTCAGGCCTAGGTTTAAGGAAAGTAGGTTATCTTAAAATGTGAATATGTCTTAAAGATGTAATTGAATTCCCCTACAATTTTGTAGGTGGTTAAATTAAGGCTTCAATAAAAATGGGGTCACAGAGTGTCGAAATTATTCGTCAAGGGGTTTGGGCATCGTTAACTGGAGGATGGTATTATGACCCCCATCAGAATGATTTCTGTAACATTTTTCATTTATACCTTTGGCTCTTTCTTATGTGTGTTCCTTTTTGTGTATATTTGGTAAGTTTCTCTGTTTTTATTTGTTAATTTTCAATTTATAATCTAAATAAAGGGTATAAACTTCATCTTGTGATGATTAACAAAGTGACTTATTTGAATCTAACAATTTTAAGTTTCAATGTGTGAAAACCAATAACTTATTTTTAAGAGTTAATAATAAATATTTGCCACATTATTACAAGATTGCTGAGTCAGCATATATCTTGGAAAAATTTATTTTTTACCCCAGTAAAATTAAAGATTTTATAAGTTAATTTAGGCTATAAACTGAATATTAATCATAACAAAAAATAGATTTGTTTTTCAAGCATGCTCTTATCAAGAGAGTATATTTGATGACAAAAACTTTATTAAAACTTAAAAGTAAAAATTGAGAGCTGGACCTGTAGATAGGGACCGACCAGGGCTGGGGCTTTGGTTGGGGTTGCCTAAAATTTGTAAAGAGGTCAAAAGCACTGAAATTTTAGATTGAGAAAATTAGATTAAATTATAAGGAAGGAGTAGAATAGTTAATATTCATTTAAATTAATGATTATATGTATTTTCTCTGAAAAAATTACAGATTTTGTATAATAAGTTTAAAATAATTTTTTTTTTTCTGATTCACAATAGATAAAAAAAAAAAAAAAAAAAAACCCTAAATTAAAATTTAAAAAAATATAATATGAAATTATAAATATAACCTGTATTTATACATATTGTTATTTTATTGCTATGTATCAAATTTGAATCATTTAGCTATATTATTTCAAAATTATTTTGTTTATACTTTCAGTCACTATGGTTATAAGATCAGATTCAGCAGTATGGGAGTATTTTACAATATTTCATGATGGGCTCAAAATAGCTAAATGTAACATGTGCAGTCAGGAAATTAGAAGAGGACCTCTGGGTACTTGAAGTAAATATTTTTTAATCAAATCTTTATGGGGTTATCTAAAATCAAAACACAAAGATAAACATTCACTAGCAGAAGAGGAATGGTCAAAAGAAATTGAAAAGGAAAAGAAAATATTGAAAAAGCATGAAGAAAAATCTTAATTTTCTTATATTTGAACCACTATTAAAAAGTATTATTCGCAATTTTAAGCCTGTCAGGTAAACCTCAATTTTCTCTCGTTATTAGCCAGTGTTGGCCGGGACTGGGACTGGGGCCCTGGTCGGTCCATACCTGTAGAGTTGGGGAAGATAATATAAAAATAATATAGCTAGGGCTAGAATTGGAGCTGAAATAAAAAACTGTTTCTTCAGATCTGCTCAAAAGATTTCCTTTATTATAAAATTATTTGAAATATACTTTCACTAATTATATAGAATTAATGCTTATTGCTTTTAAATAGATATCTCTTAAACTGTTTAAAAGTTCTTAAGTGTATTAGAATATATGGAATTATAATCTATTCACTGTGGTAAAATAGTATCTGTATAATTTAATTTATTCTAACTATAATACTTATTGATGACATGTAGTTAATTATTTGTATAAGAGGTACTATAGATTTAATGGATTTAACCTCTGAATTTACTCATGTTTCAAATTAGGTCAGATAAAATATAATTTTCATTACCTCAAAAAGTCAATTCCTTTTATCAGTTTACTAGATACAGCTTCTCACACAATTATGAAATCTTTAAAAATATATAACATAAATCTTTATCTTTTCTTTACATTTTTAGTATTTTATTTTTATTTTTGTGATCTTTCTTGAAATGATCATATTACTTCTTTCTATACATGCTTCTGAGAGGTTAGGTATTCTTAGTAGCCTTCAGAATTTCTTCACACCACCCTAGTTGCTTACTCTTTATAGGAGTATTATTCATCCCCTATATGGAGTATGCTTCAAATATCTGGGATGGTTCTATGTATGCAGCTCTCTTTGAATAGGTGAAGTCTAATTCTTTTCATCTTATAAACTGTTTCCAGTCTCTTTCTACCCATTGAATTGTTTTCACCCCATCTATACTATATCACAATGGACACAGCTCTTCTGAATTCTCCTGTACATAGAAGCCTTGTGTAACACTTGTTTCTACACATTCTCATCTTTTCTTTGTCCAACTCTTTGACCCCAGACTTAATCACTGCACAATCCTTATATAATCTACTGGTAAAGTCTGGGAATACTCCCAAATTGATATTTGACATAGTGGAAATTAGGCAAGATGCTGTGGTAGTTTCAGAAATTAATGAAAAAGACCATGTACCAAGGCAAGCCTACAGCAAAGTCTAAGCAGTACCATGCGCATTATATATATATATATATATATATATATATATATATATATATATATATATATATATATATATATATATATATATATATATATATATAGTATAATGATTAATATCATGCACCCTAATTTGGAGGACTGATTATTAGTTGTTCATTTTTTTTTTTTTTTTTTTTTTTTTTTTTTTTTTTTTTTGTTCATAATATTTTTAGTTTTTCCCAAGGAAACTTTTATCATATTTCAATAAAATTAGTTTTTCTTTTTTTTTTTTTTAATTGAACTATTAATATACTTTTTAATTTTAAAACCTGTGCTACTTTTTTCGTTTAAAATTTCCATGATAAAATGACCAAACTAAGGTCTAGCTGTCAATCAAAAATTTTTTATTGTATAGGCCTACTGTCATTTAAAAACTGAATGTAATAATTTTAATTATAAATAATCTTCAGATAAGTACTATTATGTATAGTTTTGTAAAAAATATGTATATGGAAAATAATTTTTAAATTGTCCCATCATTACCACTTATTAAATTTTACATGTAATAATTCTTTGAAGAGAAACTTAGCTTAAACTTCTTTGGCACAATCTTGTGCCTTACCTGTTAATAAATAGGCTATACAGTATTTTTTCTTAATGAAAATTTACATTTTACCTTTTGTAGTATGCATCATGGTGGTGGATAGGATGGATCACTTATTTAGCGATCCTTGCTCTGGTAGCTTTTACTGTTAAAGGATGTAACTACTTGCTACATCATATGTTTGATACTGGTGAATGCCTCCAAGAAGAAGTTGGACCTGGAACACCAACTTTAGATGCTTATCGTCCTTCTTTATCCTCTCAGAATGCTTCTTCTATTGGTCACCAAAGAGCAAGGTAAGTAAAGCTTAATATTGGACCCATTATCATTTCTTTTTAAGTTTTGTTGAAACTATCTGGATTTTTAATGGAAGATTATTTGACTTATTGTAAAATTTGTATTTAATATTTACATTCAAGAACCTGAATGTGAACAGCCGCTCTCCATTTTAGGTTCTTATACAAGCAGATAGTTCTTTTTCATTTTAATAAATTAATTTATTTAATTTTTTTTTCTATTTCTAAAGCTCTTTTGAGGCTTTAGAAATGCAGGTAGTGTCAAATCGAGGAATTGAAAATGCTACACCCCCCGTTGGATGTAGTTCTAGGAATTCAGTAATAAGCTCCAACAATTTGGCTTCCAGTGTATCACAAGCTACTCCTGCTGTTATTGGTAAAGCTCCATACCAAAGCTGTTTATTTTGTTTTGTTTTACTAATAAATGTATTTGCTTATTGTATAATTACTAAACATCTTTAAAATTGATATCTGAAAATTTTTTACTTTTTAAGGAAAAGACTCAAAATTTAAGAAATAATTTATTTACCTTTCCAAGTAATTAAAAGTAAGTGTAGGGTGTAACTTAGGGTACACATATATCAGAGACACCTAACTTATGCAAATTTATCAATTTTTTTTTTTTTTTTTTTACTAGATTTAAAAGTAGATGTCCACCATAAAGATTCTTCTGGTAGTGAAGAAGGAACTTTAAAGGCTTCTCGTGATGCAGAAAGGAAAGCATCAAGAAGTGTCGAAGAATTACCACTGAGTGATCAAAATCAAAATGAATATCCTGTTAGAGATCACTCTCTTGGAAGTAAGCTTGACAGAGACACCATTTATATATATATATATAGTGATACTTTTGGTATTAATAACATAGGTATATCATATATTATGAACCTTGTTTTCTTTAGCATTTAGAAAGTGAAATTACTTCATTCATTTTCTTTGTATTATCAACATATCAGTCTATTATTTATTTTTGGGTGGGTCATGTAGTGACTTTTCATTAAATTAAAAAAAAGTATTTTCACCATCTGAAATATCAGAATAGAAAGAAGAAAAAAGCCCAGAATGGTGTCAGAAACTTGAAAATTAGTATACCTCTATGCGAAGGCTATCAGTTTTGATATCCATGTATAATCTCTTTCCTTATAGGGATGGATAGATAGATTAGTTTCCTTTAAGATTTGTTAATTTGTCATTGTAATTAGTCAGATTAGCTCTCATGATAATATTGAAATACTTTTATGAAAGAAATTGAAAATTCTCTTCGAGAAGTTGAGGAAATCATGAAAACTTACTGTGACCAAAGAGCAGCAATGCATGAGTTACGAACATGTCCAAGAAAGCAGTCCTCTTCAAAGGAAAGTCAGCCAGCACGACATCGGAAGAAACCAAAGCATGATACTAAAGTGTCATCATTAACCAGGGTAGGACTCTTAATTTAAGTGATAGGATTAGTTTTTTAAAATTTTACCATTGTCTGGTGAAAAATTGCTGGATTGATAATTTTTATTTTTTTTCTATTAAAGACATCTGACCTTGAAGACTGTTTGGCATCTACAAAACGAGATAAGGATGTTTTTGTAGAAACTTTACCGAAAGCATCTACAAGCCTCACTGTCAGCACAATTATAGAAAATACTGGTCCATCCATCTCAAGAAGTTGCCGGGCTACACCGGATCCTCTACTTCAGTCAAGGGCTTTGTCTATTACAGAAGGTAAGTTAGTATTATTATTTATTATCATCATCATCACAAGGAGTGATAGATAAATTGGTTAGTAACTGGAAGTGATAAATTAAACTTGTGGTCAAATTTAATGTATCTTGTATTTCATAACCCATTAAAGCTCTTGCTAAATAGTTAAATGAATGTATAACTTATAAATTGGTAAGAATGCAGTCATATAATGTTATATTATGTCCTAAGTTGATGGTAAGGTGTATAAAAGTGTATGTAGAGAGACAGCATACACACACACAACCTAGTAGTTAACATAGAATTTTAGAGGAATCCTGGTAGTGAGTACTAGGGTAATTAGCAAAACTGAGAAACCGAAAATGATCTATGGTAATATAAAATTGTAAAATCTAGAATAAAATGAAACATCCTTGTCACTTTTATTTAAACCATAACTATCGTTTTGGGAAACATTGATCTAAGTATATTTAGTAGTCTGCAATATTTTGTTGAGTTTTTAACAGTTATCATCTTTTAAGAGGTGTATTTTATAAACCATTTCTTTTGCTAAGGATTATAATAATGATAAAAAATGTTAATCCTTTTAGGAGAAAGAAGTTGCAGTGTCCCAAATTGTTCGTTGGATGTCACGTCAGAAAGTTGTGTGGCAAGTAATTTTGGTTTAACTCAGAGATTGTCATTTGGTCATGAAGATTCGCAAAGAAATTTTGCTTATTTATCACACACTGTGAGTATTTTTATTTTCCTTTTTTTTTTCGAAGAATCATAATTCAGATTTTATTACATTGGTTTGAGGAAAATATTAATGAGAATTTGTAATTGAATGTCACGTGATCCACATATATGTAGTAGTTTTTTACCGTCCAGTTATGGCAGCTGTAAAATTGTTTTATTGATCTATTAAACTATAAAAACAATTTGATAAATTAATGGAAATGTAATTTCTTTTGTTATTAATCCACCAGAAAATCATAATCAACAGCAACAAACAACTAACAATAGTTTTATTTTTTTATTTTTTTAATAATTTCACTTAATTTTATGAGAAATTGAAATTATTATTATTGATTTGGAATTATATATATATATATATATATATATATATATATATATATATATATATATATATATATATATATATATATATATATATATATATATATATATATATATATATATATATATATATATATATATATATATATATATATAGGAAAGAGAGAGAAGGAAAAGGGTGGAAGAAGCAAGGATAAAAAGAATATGGATGGAAATTCACCAAGAAAAAAAGGGAAAGATGACACAAGGAGTAGAGTTAAAGAAAAAGAGAGGAATAAAATAAGGTATTAAAGAAAATTTTTTTTTTTTATAGTACACATCAACAATATGAAGTAATTTTTTTTATTAAATTCGAAGGACTAATTTATTCTAATTTGCTAAAAAATTTGTTAAACAAATCGGGTAACTAATTTACTCCTCAATGGAAATTCTAATTTCGACAGTAGTATGAATAAACTTGTAATATAAACACAAAAGTTATATATATTTCTTTGTTTATTATTTTTAGTGATGTAGAAAGTGAAGATGATCCAAATGCTAAAGATTCCTCATCACCTTTGCTGATGCGTTCACAGCATTCGTCTGAGTCATCAACTTCTTTAAGAAAAGGCCAAGGGCAGCGAATGCCTAGTAGTAGACCCTATCATCCTTTGGTCTGTCGTCGTACTACCTCCTTGGCAAAAGATGCACTTAAGGTTACTACATTAACTTTTGAAAACGTCTATGCTGATGAAGATACAGAAGACACTCCTCAAAAAGGTTCTTCTTCTTGTAGTTCTGATGAAGCTGGAGAAAATTCTCTTACAGAAACGAATAACTGCTCTGGTGAACATGTTCGTGTTTCTCAATCTTATGCTGCCGCTTCTGTAAGTCATAAGGAAACTGTGGAAGCGGATTCTTCCCAGAAAGACAGAGGAGAAGACAGCTCTTCTTCAGTATCTTCATCATGTCCGGACATTGAATGGCTTTTTTGTCATTCAGAATCAGATTCTGAATTTTCTAATGTAGCAAAAAATATTCTTTCACAGCAGTTAAAAAAAGGAGATTCATCATCTACTCATGGAGAAAATGAGGAGGAGGAAGAAGACAGCTGGACTGCCATTAGGTCCTCTCCAGAAGCTGAGGAACTCCCATCAGAAGATACGAGACCTAATTTAAGAGATCTTGAAGGTGTCTCCAAACATGGTGCTATCCCTAAGCAAAGAAGACAAGGTGTGGTGGTTAGAGATGGAGAAGATGGCCTACTTCCTCCTGAAGGTGAAGCAGCAGGTGTGACGATGGATCTGGTTCGGAAAATGCTTGACGTTTTTAATAGTTACCCTGATAGCAGACCAAGAGATATAAAAAAGCTTCTTGTATTGGTTAGTCTTGAACAAGACAACAGGAAAACTAATACTACTACAGCAACAGCTGCTGCTGCTTCAATAGAAGATAAAGATGGTAATAACAATAGCGAAGTAGAAGAAATTTCTCAAACATCTAGTAGAGATTGCAGCAGGGAAATAAATTTTTCAGAAGCAGCAGGAACTTCCTCTAGTCACAGCGATAAAAAACATCAAAGTCTTCCTAGTGAAGTTATCACTAATAAAAACAGTGTTCTTCATCGTAAACCTGCAGTGCGTAGACGAAGAAACCACATGGATGTAGTAGCTAATGATTCCATAGGAAATTCGGATAAAAAAACTCATGTAAGTTTCTACTATTAAAGCATTTTAATTAAAATCGTTTTTTTCTGATAAAGTAGTCCATAAATTTGTAATTTTTAGAGTTTATTAAATATGTCCTGTTTTAAAATGCCTTAATTTTTCAGACTACATTAAGTGGTGCAGTATCATATTTTGGTAATAGTGATGATGACATGGGCAATGACTTAGGTGGTAGAAAGCAGTCGCGAAAATCTTCCTCAAAGCAGAAATTTTCTCCAGAATCTCTGCTTCCTCTCTCTGCGTTTGAAGGACTTCCTGCACCTGCTATACATTTGGCAACTTGTCATGATGATACTACGAATGGCGCCGTTCATTGCTTTCAAGATGAGAGGGGTCATTGGTTTACATATACATTTAATAACACTTTCACATCTACATCTTCCTCAGTTGGTCTGGCCTCCGCTTCTACCTCTGCTGTGTCTGGTCAGTTTCCCCAGATTAGGGAGACTACAAGAGGTCCATCCTTAGCACCAGAAGATGCTTCATTAAGCAGTTCGTCCATGTCTTTGTGTTCTGGTCTTACAGTAGTACTTGATAGTCAAGCTCCATCATCACCATTGTCAGGTCCTCCATGGTCAGAAACTAGCAGACCTATTCGAGAATCTCGACCTCCAACTCCTACTGTTCCCCATAGAAGGTTATCCCCACCTGTAGGTCATCTAACCTCACATAGAGAGAATGAGCGTACTTCAAGAGGAGGTATTTTAGGGGAGGTTTTGGAAAGAGGAAGAACTGTTACTAGAGCCCCATCTTCGGGTATAGTTGGCCTGAATAATCCACGTAGTGGTGTACCTCGAGATTTACTTTCATCAGGCCCTCCACATCTCCAGTTACTTAATTTAGGAACTCCGGGAAACCCTCTTCAGTTGTTCACCAGTGCCATTTTTGATAGACGAAGACTGCCACATCGAATGAACCCCAATGAGTCCGATTCTTACTATGGAGCCAACTTAGACGTTGATTTATCTTTAGTAAAACAACTTAAATTTTCCACACCAGCTCCCCAAACCACTCAGTATTACAAACTAAAACTCTTTGGAAAAAAGACTATAAAAGTTAGATTTGATCGTTTATCTCTCTTGGCGATTCTAGATCGAAACCTTACTTTATTTGAATGTTTAGCTACTGCTTTTTTAGTCTCTTTAGTTGGAGTTTTGGGTTGTATGGTTCTACGACGAGGATTTTATCAAGAATTCAAAGCATTTGTTTTTTGTGTTGTGATGGCCTCGTCTCAGTATTCACTTTTTAAAAGTGTCCAACCTGATGCAGCTTCTCCGACCCATGGTTATAATAAAGTTGTCTTGTATAGTCGCCCTGTTTATTTTTGTCTTATTTGTAGCCTTATTCTTGGTTTAGATTTTTATCTTGAAAATTTCCCTAGAGAATTGATTTCCTTTACACTCTATGGAATTAGACTTACCTCGCCAGCTTTACTGATATATCTAAGAGATATTTTGTTACTCTTTCTTCTCCTTTTTCCTCTTTTCTTTTCCTTAGGACTCTTGCCCCAAGTGAATACATTTTTGACATATATCTTAGAACAGGTGGATATGCATATATTTGGAGGAAATGCCTCCACTGGCTTGTCATCCTCTGTTTATTGTGTTCTTCGGTCACTTTTCGCAGTTCTGTTTCTTTCAGGTTTTGCTTATGGAGGACTCAGAGAAGAGGCTGGAAGTCAGCATATATTATATTCAATCTTTTGCGCATTGACAGTAGCATTCGCATATCATTTGGGTAGATCTGGTGCCAACCCTAGCGTTCTGTGGCAGTTAATTAAAAAACATATGTGGCCAGAAGAATTAAGAGGCACAGAAGCCCCAAAGGAAAACCTTCCTGATGAAGATCCTGTTGATCCTCTACCAAAAAAGCTTCGAACTATAGTCACAAATAGATTGATGCATGATATGATCGTGTGTGTGGTATTGCTTCTTATAGTTTTTGCAATTCATTCTTCTACAGTTTTTACCGTCCTCCTCAGAGGAGAAAACAGTAGTCAATTTCCAGATTTGTTAATTGGATTGTGGATAACTGCTTGTTTCATGGGTTTTCTCAACCATTATTTAATTCCTCAGCTTCGTACGCAGCAGCCTTGGATGTGCATTGCGCGACCTGCCTGCATGGCACACGAATATTCTCAATTTGAAGTATACGATGCTGCAAAGGTTATGTGGTTTGAAAAGTTATATGTATGGCTTTGTCTCTTGGAGAAAAATATATTATATCCCATTATATTTCTTTGTGCTCTCACGAGAGATGCGGACTCTATTATGCAAAGACATCCTGCAGCTGGTATTGTTATGATAGTGGTATGTGGCTTGAAATGCTTACGCGGAGTTTATTCTCAACCTCAGTTTCAGTACCTGGTCCTTGCCTTCACAGTTCTATTTTTTAACTGGGATTCCAAAGATATTTCAGAGTCTTTCCTTGTCGATTATTTTTTTATGTCCATCGTTTTCAGTAAATCATATGAATTCATGTTAAAGCTCAAATTCATTGTAACATACATTGCCCCATGGCAAATCACATGGGGTTCAGCATTTCATGCCTTTGCCCAGCCCTTCAGTGTGCCCCATTCTGCTATGCTATTCGTTCAGGCTGCAATATCTGCTATATTATCAACCCCTTTAAATCCCATATTGGGATCAGCCATTTTTATTACATCTTATGTGAGACCTGTAAAGTTCTGGGAGAGAGATTATAACACCAAACGAATCGATCATTCCAATACAAGACTTTCATCTTTGTTGGAACAAAATCCAGGAGCAGATGATAATAATCTTAACTCAATTTTTTATGAACATCTCACAAGGTCACTTCAGCATTCTCTTTGTGGAGATATCCTCATGGGTATGTTACGTTCTCGTATTTGTGAATGTTATATTGAACTATAATTTTTAATATTTATAAAAAAAAAATTAACTTACTATTTCCTTGAAAGGCCGTTGGGGTGTTGCAGTTCAAGGAGATTGTTTTGTTCTTGCATCTGATAACCTTAATTGTTTGGTGCATATAATTGAAATGGGCAATGGCTTAGTCACCTTTCAAGTAAGAGGATTAGAATTTAGAGGAACCTATTGCCAACAGAGAGAAGTTGAAGCTATATCAGAAGGGGTTGCAGAAGATAGAGGTTGGTTTTAGAATAGTCACTCACTTTTTAACATGTTGAATTCTTTTCCCATAATTATTATTATTATTGAATAATACAGTATTGTAATTCAAATCGAGTCTTTTTATTTACATTTCTTCATCATCCCATTAAGTTTTTCTTTGTTATTTAAAGTTCTTCACTTGTTCTAATTTTGCTTAGTTAGCATTTTTTATCACTTTCGCCTATTATCGAGAAACGGAGCTCCTCTATAACTCGAACCTCGACTTAACCTTCGCCAAACGAATCCGATAAGTTAACATATAAAGGTCATATATGCTATCCCAGCAAATAATAACTTAGTCTAATAACTTAGCATTTCTTCCTTTACTCTTTTTTTTTTTTTTTTTCCTCTTCTATTGAATAGATTTATTTGTTCCATTTATATCCAATACATTTTTCATATAAAATATTTTTTACCAAAATATATATATATATATATATATATATATATATATATATATATATATATATATATATATATATATATATATATATATATATATATATATATATATATATATATATATATATATATATATATATAATAATGAGAATAATAATTTGAAGATTTTTGGCTATTTTGTAATTAGAAAAATGTTTTTTTTTTCATTCCTTATAGGCTGCTGTTGCTGTGAGCCTGGACATTTACCACATATGCTGAGCGCGAATGCAGCCTTCAACCAGCGATGGTTAGCATGGGAAGTGACAGCTACGAAATATGTATTGGAAGGATACTCGATATCAGACAACTCAGCTACCTCAATGTTTCAGATGTTTGAATTGAGAAAAATTCTAATAACTTACTATGTGAAGGTGATTCAAAATGCCCTTTATTTCTTTATCCTGTAGAGGATCCTTGTGCTAGTTATCACTCAAGCTCATTATATGTACTTGGTATTAGTTATATTTGAGAAAAAAAATGAGATAGGAATAGAATATAAACCTATATCACTAGGGTTATTCTTTTAGTAAATGTATTAGCAGGACTATTAAATTGAAAAAAGCATGTTCGATAAGTCTTTATTAGTCGCAAATACTGTATATATGTTAGTTAAATTACTTGTAATTTAAAAATCCGTTTCATAGTTGAAATATTTTAAGAGGTTTAGATTTTATATTAATTTCAGATATATACATAAAGTTTTGTTTTAGTTCAGATCAGGATCTTTGGTCTCCCTTCCACCTTTATTTGTTTTTTTAGTTGGGGAAGGGGGGGCGGGGTGTCATAATTTTCTTTAACAGAAATTTAATTCAGAATTCTGTCTTTACCATATTGCAGAGTATTATATTTTTTGTGGTTCAATCTTCAAAATTGGAAGAGTGGCTAAAGAACGAAGATATCAGTAATTCTTTAGCCTCATTAAAGGAAAAGAAATTTGCTGATCTCGATCCGACGTTTCACGCCAAAATTGATGAGGATTATGACCCGAAAGAGTCTGGTATTACGCGTACGAGCTTTTGCAATGTCTACCTGGAGTGGATCACGTTCTGTGTTATGAGGCGCAAGGAGAAGCCAAGAAATCTTTTGGCGAGCAAAGATTCGCACTTGGTTTCATTATGCCTTGCTTTAAGTCTTTTAGGTAAGTCACCCGAAAACTTAAATCAGCTGGTTTTATTTTCATAAAACAAGTTGTGTTTCAATGCGTGCAATCGTTTCACTTGAAATAATTTAGTAAGGAAACAAAGTTCACTTCCTTTTATTTGAAATTTATAGATCTCTTTACTACTCTTACTCACTTTATATATATATATATATATATATATATATATATATATATATATATATATATATATATATATATATATATATATATATATATATATATATATATATATATATATATATATATATATATATATATATATATATAGGTCGACGAGCTTTGGGGCCTTCGTCGCAGTGTGACAACGTAGAAGTGTTTCTTCAGTTTCTTCATTCCCTTTTTAAAGGCGATATTCGTCCGACGTGCGTTAGGGATGAGTGGGTTTTTGGGGATATGGAACTGTTAAGAAAAGTAGTGGCACCCGCACTACGCATTAGCCTTAAATTACATCAGGTGTTTATAGTTTTATATATATTTTTTTTGTACCTATTATCAATTTGTTTTGTGTCTGTATGTGTACTAATGCATTTTTCTCTCTCTACTTCCAAAGGATCATTTCCTTTTGCCTGAAGAGTATGACAATCATGAGGCATTGTACAATGCCCTTTTGGAGCACCAGGCCACTCTTGTGATCTGCCACGAAGGGGATCCTCAGTGGAGAGCTGCCGTACTCTCCGGTCGTCCTTCGCTACTCTCCCTTCGTCATGTTAATGATGATGGTGAGGATAAATTCAAAGTTATTATGCTCAACAAACGGCATCTACTCTTCAGAGTTATCAAAGTGAGTTGTATTAATATTATTATTATTATTATATTCTGACAATGACGATTTGGGCTTCTAGTTGTGATTGGTAAATTTAATTCCTGTTTTCAATTATCTGCATTTCAATTTAAGTAGTATTTTTTTTTTCTTTTTTGTAAATTTATTTTCATTTCATCCAACTTCGTCTGAAGATACCTTTTTCAATTTTTGAATTAAAAAAAATCTATATATTCAATGAAAATTTGAGGTGAAGAATTCATGACTGTTAGCAGGTGAATGCAGTAATTTGTATAATTGTTCCTAAAGTATTAATAAGATAGGTATTCATGATATTTTAATTTTTTTTTTTTTTTTGATAGGTTAACAGAGAGTGTGTGAGAGGCCTCTGGGCTGGACAACAACAGGAACTAGTTTATTTACGAAACCGTAATCCAGAACGAGGATCTATTCAGAATGCAAAACAAGCTCTCCGAAACTTAATAAATTCTTCCTGTGATCAACCCATTGGTTATCCAATATATGTATCTCCCTTGACAACCTCTTATGCAGATACTCATGAGCAACTTTCTGGGTTGTGTGGCAGTGCTATAACACCTAAACTTATTAAAGATACTGTGATTAACATATGTCACCGGTAAGATTTTTTTTTTTTAATTCATTTAGTTTGTATTAATGTGTATAATTAAAAACTATATCAGTGAGTTATATATATATATATATATATATATATATATATATATATATATATATATATATATATATATATATATATATATATATATATATATATATATATATATATATATATATATATATATCAGGCTTGGGTCCAAGTACTTGTACTTGAGTCAAATGTACTTGGAGAAATAAATCAAGTTATTTTAAGTACAAGTGTTGATATGAAATGATTTGAGAGAAAACTAGACGTGAGTAAGCAAAGAGAAACAGGAAACTGAAAAGAAGAAAGGAGATTAGGGAGTAGTGACTTGTACCATACTCTGTCAAAAGCTTTGGATATCTTCAAGCACCACCACTCAAGATTCCCCATGGTCCTTAATGGCAGAAGACTTTTAATCAGAAGATAGAAAAGTATGTTACCAGTTGACCTGAATCTTTGAAATCCATACCGATGATGAGAAAGAAGGAAATGAGAATTTAGATAATCAAGGAAAGGAGTGTTTCAAATATTTTAGACAAGTGAAAGTTATAGGACGATAGTTGGAAGGATCAGAGTGGCAACCCTTTGGGATAAGCTCAACAAATGCATGTTTCCAGAATTCAGGAAAACTATTAGTTTTGAAGCATAGGGAATAGATCTTGGATCTCAGGATCTCGCCTAATCATTTGTAACCTACATTGGACACCTAAGAGGATTAGGAGGAGGAATGCAATAATCATTCAGGATGTAATTTGATGAAGAAAAAAAAAGGCTGGAAAGATTTGCCTTTTCAGAAAGAATATTTGATGGAACATATAACTAAAATATTCTTAAAGATAGGCAAGAAACTTTTTGATCGTTTGAGGAATTTACTGACTGTCCTCAACAACAGTATTCTGTTTCGTCTGACTTAAATATTTCTTTTGTTCAACAAATTTAGTATCTTGTAGCGGATGCATTCAAAATATTATTACCCAGTTTTTAAGACCAATGTCCATAAAAAAGCGGATTCAGTTGTATGAAAATATAAAAAATTTATCAGTTCACAAATGTAATAGATCCTGGGTTTAAATATGAACATGACGTTTGAAAGTATGCAAATCAAAGACAGTGGGAAGAATAAGAAGGAATTGTTCCATTTTATACTAATATAGTACATGTGGGAGTGATAATAACAGTTAAGTATGAGGTGGAGGAATGAAACAGAGAAAGGATGAGACTGTTAAAAGATGAATCGTTCAAAATCTTCACATAGGAGGTTGTCGATTAAAAAGCTCAGAAGAACTGTGTTCATTGTAATAATGGTAGTATAAGTAACAGTTTTAAAGATGGAACAGATTGGGAAAGGTCAATGAAATGGTAGTTCTAACTAGAACAGATTGGAAAAGGTCAATGAAATTAGAGCTAGAATAGTTTGGAAAAGGTCAATGAAATTAGAGTTGATTAAGTCGAACATTCATAGACTCTACTTTTTCCGGAAGAGTAGTGTGAGTGGAACCACATCAGTCATGAGGAATATTTCTCCATGCATTGTCATACTTTAATTAAAAAAAAAAAAATGATTGGTTTAACCTTCATATTATTAGAGTCTGTTATGTTGTTAATTTAATTCTACCACCAACACTATTAGTATTCTATTTATTAATTTATTTTTTTATTTTATTTTATTTTATTTTTTTTCTTTTCTTTTCTCCAGGCTTCGAGAAAGATGTGTAGAAGGTTGTTCAAGCGGCAGCTCTGGACTTAATGATGAATGTTCGAGAGTCAATAACATTCCAGAATCATTCCAAAATAGCATTCAACTTCACCAAGGTATTGTTTGATTTTATTTATTTATTTAATAATAGAATTATTAAATAAATTATACACATATTTTATGTGTATAATTTTTTGTTTTAAATCTTTTGTTACAGTTCTTTCCACTGTTCCTATCGCCGCTCATTTAAATCAAGATGGTTCACCCATAGGAGGGATTGGTTTAGTGCCTGGGAGCGGAGGCATGCCTATAGGAGGTTCTTTGTCAGGACATTCCCTATCTCGGGGGTCTCTCCAAGCGACACGTGGCTCTCTCATGTCCAACGTATCTTCACTTATGGCTCCCCAGAATAAGCAGTCGTCAACTACTCTTGCAAGCCTCGCAGGATTGCTTAGCGAAGGAACTTCTGCGCATCGAACCGGTATTGAAGGAGGAGATGCCCCTAGAGAATTCTCTCATAGAGAAAAGAGCTCGGTTCATAATAGCAGAGATAGTCTTACATACTCTTGCCAGAGAGAAAATGTTCAGTGGGAAGCTGTTGGGACCGTTGATTTTAGAGATAAAAGGGGCCATGGAGGAGGTAGTAGAGGGTCTTCAATGTCAGGAATAACTTTTCTTAGTAGAGAAGCTGCTCCCATAGGAAACTCTTCTGGAGGACCTCCTCTAGTTTCTGGGGAGGCTGAATGGGAATGGGAGATGAGCCCCCCAGAAATGGCTCTTTGCACAACGGGCTCCGTCCATTCGTTGCATTCTTCTTCCTCTGTACCTCACCAAGAGGGCACTCCCCCTCCTCCGACTTATTCTGGAGGCGGGCTATCTAGTCAAGAAGGGGCGTCTGACTCTGGAGAAAGATTTTCGAGTCTTCACGACCTACAAGCGCGTTCATATCAGCACAATCATTCCAAAGGTCATTCGCAGCATCGTCAGATCAACACTACTTGGGCAGGACAGGAAGCAGGGGGTAGTGGCTCTGTTCCTTCATCAGAGAAAAGAAGAAAACATCATGTCCCCCATAGAGTTAGAGTAAGTTCTTTGATTTTATTGATAATGTCTACTAGTTAGGAATGTGTGATTTTTTCTTAGTCGTAACCAAGATATATATATTACAAAATACAACTTTTACAATGCCGCTGATTAAATAAAATAAAATAAGAATAATATTTAACCTTGAGATGCATGATAATAGTTCTCATTAGGTTTTATCTATTATATACTAAAAAAAATAAATATTATTTGCATTTTTTCATTTATAAATATAATAACCCAAGTATGAAGGTAACTTTACATTCGTTTTGCACCAAATTAATATGGTTGCAATTTAAAGTTAATTTTGAATTTCGGCTTTAAATAGTATTTATTTTGTATATTATATATATATATATATATATATATATATATATATATATATATATATATATATATATATATATATATATATATATATATATATATATATATATATATATATATATATAGTATCATAAATTATAGTATTTTTATCATGTTAATTACCCATTTAATAAATTATAATTAATGCTAAATTAAAATTTGGTATAGTAATGGATGCAAAAAAAATTTTATATATATATATAAACCAATTGTTATGTACTACAGTTCATTTTTTTATACTAATTGTAAAGCAAGACCAATTTAAGTATGGTTCAATATGCTTTTAAACTTTCAGATAACAGACGCTAATCAGGTGTATGACACATTAAATTTAGGAAGAAGGATCGATGTTATATGGCCTGACGAGGGAATGCGCTCGAGAGGTGGTCGAAATTTTTGGAATAATTGGGTACCTGTAGAAGGTATGGAAGGAATAGTTATCCACACGTGGAAGCCCCACCACCCAGACCCTAAGTTACGCTCTCACGTCGAAAAGACAATATACTTAGTGCAAATTCAGGATAAATTTGTCCCTGTGGCCAAAAACGCTGTGAGAGACATTTCTAACGACGAAGATAGCTGAGACTAAGTTCTGTGATTTTTTTTATTATTATTATTATTATTAATGTAAGGTTTATACGAAATGAATTTTAACTTAATAGGAATAGTTTTTAAGATCAGGTGGATTTATATTTTTTTTTTCTTCTGTCTCTAAGAGAACAATTGTAATAATTTCTGAAAATAATATATATATATATATAATTATATATATATATATAATATAATATATATATATATATATATATATATATATATATATATATATATATATATATATATATATATATATATATATATATATATATATATATATATATATATATATATATATATATATACATTTATTAAAAAAAACGCCTTTTGTATTAGCATAATCAGAGCGCTTATTATTAATAATATTAATATAATAAAAATGTTTGACATTTCTTAGAGAGAACTGTTGTTATATTTTCTGTTATTTGAATTAGAAAAAGTGCATAGAAACTTTTTAAATAGGGATAATTCTAGTCAAGGTAGTTAATTCATTATTTTTTTTTTATTATTGGAAATAAAAATGAGAAGCTACTTATCAATGCTTCAGGAGGTTCTCTACATACGGTGTATTTTATTATTATTATTATTATTATCATTAATATTATTAATATTAACTGGTTGCGTTGATAGTGTGGGAGTTGATTTTTTATTTTTTTTTTTTTTTTTAATATTTTAAATAAAACATGTTAACTATTTAAAAATTTTAATTATGTAAATTGTAAAAAAAAATTTATTCTTTAGTATTTTTTATTTATTATTATTATTTATTATTATTATTGTTATTATTATTATTATTAGCTATAATTTAACAACGATATTGCCATATGAAGTGAAATGAGAAGGCAGGGTTTATTTTCGTGAAGGAATTTTTTTAAAGTCATATTTAGGTAGTTAATTTTTATATAAAAATTTATTCATGCAATTTGGGATGTCCTGCCCGGAGTTTTCTTCATTTTTGGCTTAGTAATTATAGTGACCAGAACCGCTGTGGAGGCCTTGATTATAGATATTTTTTTTCGTACTTCCGTCCAGCTGTAAATGGGGATTTTTTTTTTATATTTATTTAAAGAATGATTTACATTAGCGGTATGCTTAATGCGAAAGACCATCGGCGTTCTTGACATTGTTTCTGAACGGAGGTGTGGCGTGAGTCAAGCGTGCCTTCTAGTATGTATGCCCTCGTTCTAGGCAATGTTTTTCCTCGACAAGAATTTGCCGTATTCCCTGTTAAGTATACCGTTTTTGTAAATTTAGTTTGATTGAAGTCCGGTGTGTTGCCATTGAAGATTTTGAAGTGAATATTTGAAGAATATTTATATTTTCAATATTGAAATTGTCTTTTGTACAAAAGAGGAGGAAGCACAAGGTACTTAGTCATTTCGTACTGGTACAAAATTAATATTATTATTATTATTATTATTATTATTATTATTCTGTTTTAATTGAACATTGATCGATATGTTTATACGTGTTGTAATAAGCGTAAAATTGGTTATAATAGGATGACTTCTTGAGATGTATGTTTTTCAGATTCTTATTCCTCAGAGTTAAAGAATGTTTTAAAAACATTCTGGCAATGAAAGAATAAAGAAACTGAAAATTGATTAAAGTTTTCAAAAAACTGTATTGAAGATTGTGAACAATCCTTTAAAACTGGTAAGGACTTTTAAAAATTGTTCCTTGATAGTAGCAAAAGATGGTAGAAAGCCTTAGAATCTTTGTGTTGAGTTGGGATGGCACATCTCTCTAGTGGGTTGGATGCGTTTGTCTTAGAAATGCGTCTGGAAAAGAAATTAAAAAAATTTTTATTCATATAATACCTTATAGAATTATTACAAGAGAACCCTCATTTTTGTGTCGGTAATATAAGCGCTTGTGAGTTACTAAGCTTAGTTTGACTAGACTAAAAGCTGAATTGAATGACAAAGATGATGTTTTAAATAAACTTGATATTCATCTGAAGTAGAGAAGAATATGGGTGAAGTGAGAGCTCTCTCTAAACTCCCTCTGAAGGTGTTGGTAGGAAAGTTTTGCCAGCAATATATATATATATATATATATATATATATATATATATATATATATATATATATATATATATATATATATATATATATATATATATATATATATATATATATATATATATATATATATATATATATATATATATATATATATATATATATATATATATATATATATATATATATATATATAGCAAATTTAACTAATTGCAGTTAGGATCTTCGAACTATTATAGTTATGTAGATTTTCCTGAAGTTTAATCGCTAAAAGACAGACAATGCAAGTGATGCGTTAAATGTGGGCTAGAGAGAGAGAAGCATAAGATTTATTATTATTTTATTATAATTATTATTATTATCCTTTGCATATAATTAAATTATATATTTAGACAGGATTATTTTGCATTATTGATAGGTGACTAGTGGAAATTATTATTATTATTAATAGGAACTCTTTGTTTTTGATTGAACTTTTGAAGGTGAAATTGATTTAGAATTGCACAATGTTAATTTATTTATATAAGAGTTGGTTAGATTGGAAAAACATTTTTTTTTCTTCTTCTTCTGAAATTTCAAGAGCTGTTTTGAAGTTTTTATTGTCTTTATTAATGAATTTTTTTTTTTTTTTTTTTTAATGAAAATGTTCCAATTTTTTGGTGTGTATAAAAAAAGTGATAGATTTGAATTCATTTAAAACTGTAGTTTAAATTATGTGACATGAAAATGGTTTATTAGATGAGTTAATAGTGTTAATAAAAAATTCTTCCAAGAAGAAAATTGACGAAGTTTTTATTTCTTTGTTGAACAGAGGTTATTTTCTTTCATTTTTATATTTTTTTTTTTAGGTTTTAATGAAATAAATTAAATAGTAATTTTTAATAATGCTATTACAGGAAAATGAAAACTGATGTGTATTAGTTCAGTTTAAACTAAAATCTATTTCTAGGTAGGAGCATGATTTGATTAGTTTTTTCTGACGAAGAAAAACAGAGTTCGGTCTTCAAAGACGAAAGATATTTTTATTTTTTTCTCATATTTTTAATATCCAGTCTTCATTCCTTAAACATCTAAGTAATGACTCCTATCCAAAGATTCCTAGATATACAGGGTGTTAAAAAATATTTATTCAGAAGGTGTTGATAAAAATTAGTCATTGGCTGTTGCGATATATATATATATATATATATATATATATATATATATATATATATATATATATATATATATATATATATATATATATATATATATATATATATATATATATATATATATATATATATATATATATATATATATATATATATATATAGTAAAATATTTACTTTGGGGACACCCTGTATATCTAAAATGAAAGGAGGATCACAGAGAGGAGATAATTTGTGCAATTGTGATAACGGTGAATATTTAGTAGAGAAAAAAAAAGTATTTTAATACGTTGATAATTTTGGGGGGAATGAGTGTTGAGTAATTTGGTTAGAATTTAATTTTTTTCTAGTATGTTTTTAAAAACAATTCTACCTCCCTTCCCCTAATTCAATTTTATTCTCTTATATTTTTTAATTCCACCCTCACCCCACTAACTCATTTTTACCCTCCCCCACCCTTTTTTTTTTTTTTTTTTTTTTTACATAGTTTTATTTTCCTATTTCTCCCTTTTTTACCCTCCCCCTTCTCTTCCTCATATTAATTTTTATGTGCTTTCTCATGCAAAGAATTCTCTTATTAAAAATTGTATAATGAAGTCAAATCTTAAATTATTATTATTATATATTATCATTATTATTATTATTATTATTATTATTAATTTATTGTGTACATACTAGTATATAATATGTAAATATTGTAAATTTGTAATAGTCTATTTAAATATCTAAAAACTCGAAATAAATGAAGTGTAATTTTATTTGTCCTTATGTTCAAGACGACGGTGATTATTATTATTACTATTATTATATTATTATTATTATTATTGACACGAGAAAGTCCCCCTTTCTGACAATTTTTCTGCTATAAATCTCGTTTATATATTTGTGGGTTGCAAAGCTCTATCAGCCCCCACACCAAAGTTCTTTCCTGACTTGCTCACACTCTCTTCTCAGTATAGCCTTGCGCATTTTCTTTCCGTATCTCCCCACTTTCGTAGTGGGGAGATTTGAAAATTTTGTTCAACCATTTCTAGGAGGCAGTATTTTAAGAGCTTCCATAGTGACTATCCACACCCTTGTTATCGGTCCACAAGGTTGTGTGGAAAATCTGGCAACGGCATTATAGCACACTGTCCACTATTCGGACGTCATCTCTAAACTGGGACCGGTTGCTGACTCATTGGGACAACTTCACGACGTGTTCAAGCGAATTGCGATATAAGAAGCATATTTGCCTAATCTGGTCTCTCGATTCTACTCTCCGATTTTAAGTACATAATTTATCGTCCTGTCCTGTACTAAAACTGGATATAAGTAAAATGAAACGAGCCATATATTTAGATCTTTTATTAGCTACTTGGAGGGACCCATTAAATTTACATAGCTAATATCTTTGTAAAAAACTGAAAAATAAGAATATATACAGTCACAACAATCATTATAATAAACATGACATTTACCCCGATTAAATTTATTCTCTAAATTTTTATAACAAAAAGAAAGGGAATTCTTATACTTTTAACTTTATTTGATACCCGGGTGATAATCCTTCAAAGTTTAATGAATAAACACTACTAAAAAAATAGTTACATTATTTCATTTTTGAGATTGGCATAGATCTATTTATAACGAAATTAAATTTGAAAATTTTTATTTTGAAGTTTAACTTAAGCCTTTTAATAATTATATTTTTCTAAGATACTGTTCCCTCCCCCAGTTTTTTTTTTTTTTTTTTTTTTTTTTTTTTTTTGTAAGGCAGTAAAAGTTTTTTGAAAGATATATAATTATGAAAACTGGAAAGGAGATATGATTGATTTTGACTTATAACATTTTCTGTCAACTCTGTCGGTAAAAGTAAGTTATTCATATTAGACCTTTAAGTTCATATCTCACTGGCATTTTCCTATTCTAGAAGAGAATTTTTCTAGGTAGTATACATCAAGGATCCTCATAGGGGGTCGAACCGGCACCCTTAAGCATGTAAGTCAGAACTCCACCGTTTATGCCACGATAGACAGCAAAAACTAGAAAGTATTGCAAGAACAGGAAAATAAAAAGAAAACACTTTTTCGGTAAGAGAGAAGTTATTTTTGAAATAGTTTATATGAGATGCGATAGCTAATAGTTCTTTTCAACATGGAAAAATGTTGGAAACGCATATGAATGATGTATGTATTATTTTAAATAAGTGAATTACTCTTTTTATTTTATTTTCCTATTTTGATGAGACCTTTTCTTGACTAGTGGTTGTGATATAAAAGGGAAAAAGTCATGTTTAATTTTTTGTTTTGCATGTTATGCTTTATTTAAATTGTACGTACTAGGAATTGGAATATTAGTTGCACATCGTTAACAAAAAACTGCTGCCTAGGTTTCCTTGTATTGGTGCATGGCTAAATATTTTGGGGATCATTGAACTTAAATTGCATGTTCTGAGAGCTAGAATAGGGCAATTTTTGATAGACCCATGGATGCAACTTTTTATTGTCTAGTTTTCTTATGTTCTTAAAACTTAGAAGGCTTTTATTTATTTTTTAATTTTTATTAATTTTATTATATTTTATTTTTTGGATTGGGGAGGGGAGGGACATGAGGAAAATTTAATGTTAATCATAATCAGACCTCGGAAACTGCGTCTGATGATTTTTTTTCATAAATAATAAATATTATTACGTTCGAAAAAATTTTACAATAGCTAAAAGTGCCAGGTACCCAGACTTCAGTGAAAAATCTAAATTACTTAAACTTTCTCTTACGTATCCTTAAAAGGAATAATTAATAATTGATGATTTATCCCAATAATAAAGTGTCGGTTTTGTCTGTAACCCAAATAATGGTTTGGAAAGATTTGCAGTGAAGAGATCAGTCAAGAATTAGCAAAGATGTTTCAGATCTATAAATGAAGGTACCAAATCGTTAAATTGGTAGTTTATATAAGAAACTGACAGCAGAAAGGGATATAAACGTAATGTCCAAAAGAAATTAGGAGTGATTTTAAGCTTTATTCAACTGACAAATCAGATCTACAAATAAATAATAATAATGATCAATAATAACAGCAATAACAATAATCATAAAGTAAATAGATATATACAAAAAAATAACATACCAAACTAAAATTGAGAGTCCCGATCATAATTATTTGAAGTCAATTAGAATACTGAAAATAATTATGAGAAACAACTGTATATATACTACAAAATTTTGTTGGGTGGTAACGTAAATATTAGGATTTTGACATAGTTGGTTGTTCTAAGTTTTATGCGTAGCAATATAAATAAAACCAGATAAATATATAACAATAAACTTACCAAAATCGAATTTTGACCTTAATGTTGTAAAAGTTTCGAAGTGTTTTCGTCCCTATAAATAGGCTTTGGTTAAAATTTCTAAACAAAATAATTGTCAGGTGATAGTGTGATAATACCATTAAATTTCTGAAATTTTGGATGGAACATATTTGAACCTTAATATAATTTAGAATTTAAGCACTGCTATAATTTATAAGAAAAAGGTTCTCAGAAAGCAGGGTTGGCATATATAAAAACTATGGGAGCTAAATTATGCTTAGTTTTTATTTAAAAAGACATTAAAGAGAAGAATCTGAATTAGCGTTACAATTGAATAAATCAGGAGACTTTATGTGATTTTTTCGAAGATTGTTGCTTTTTTGAAGTTCCTTAATATATAACTTTAGAACGTTATAAAGGTATAAATTTGAGTAGAAGTCAATTGAAAGGATAGTAAGAAAGAGGTGAATAAGAATAATATATAACCTCATACCAAATTTATTAATTTAAAAATTTCACTAGAATATTTTTTTTTTTTTAATTTAATTTACTCTTTTTTATTTATTTATTTATTTATTTATTTATTTATTTATTTATTTATTTATTCATTGCAAGCTGTAACGAGTAACGCCGTGACGCAACAACACTTATTAATCACAAATTTAATTTAATTAAAAAAATTAAAAATAAATATAAGCTATCTAGTATCTATAATTATAAACTTATTCAAAAAGTTTATTGTAGTTAACTTGTTCCATAGAATTATGAAGTACCGTAGAAACCCAAAAGAATAAAAAGCTTTAGGGTTTAAAATGTTCCAGCGTTCAGTAATCTATTACAAAATCGATTTTTTTTTATTTGAAAAATTTATTTACTCGGACCAATTCACTTACATTAAATATTCTATTCAAAGCTCTAACTGTCTTTATTTACTTATTTTCTAATTATAGAAATTAATGTTTTATTTTTCTTCAAAATTTAAGTGCTGAGAGTTTCAACACTAAAAAATAAATATATATTTTATTTTTTTTTATTTCAATATATATCTTGATAATATAACAATCAAAATTAAATAATATAATATAGCTTAAAATTTAAATGCAGTTAATTGGTTCTATCGGTCGCATTTTCGTCATTTTTACACATATAAAAATATTTAAAATAGTTTGTTCTTTTTTTAAAAAATTATTTAAATAACATAATTAAGCTAATCAACTAATTGTACTTATTTACTACATTTACTTATTAATTATTACTTAGGCGAATAAGCTTAATAATTAAAAAGACTTGTAGCTAAACAAATCGATAAAATAAAAAAAATATTAAAAAAATCAAAAAAAAATTTTTTATTTGATTCATATATAAAATTTTTATTAAAAAATCTCCAATTTTGTGACAGAAAGAGAGGGGCAAATTTTAAAGGTAAAAAAACCTGTGATGAGGACACTAATCACATAAAACGTATTTTATAATTTAATTAAATATTATAAAATTGCATTTTTAGTAATTCATTAGGAACTGAGAAACGTGGCAGGGGTACTGAAGAACAATTTCACTCACGCACTTATACTCATATAAGTTTTTAAATAACTAAAGTTTTAATTTATTTTGCATAATTGCTTGTGATGTGGCACATAAATCATTTCTTTCTCGCATTTCTTTTTAATTAATGAATTTTTTCTCTTTTATTAAAAGCCCCCACTTCAAGGGTATTGCCATTTTTTGACGGAGGGAAATTTATAGGAAGTTTCATCCTAGTATCTCATTAGTGATTGAAACAACAGGCTTTGAAACACGTAAGTCAGTCATGCTATCTTTGTACCATGGTAGTATTAAGCAATCGATCTGTATATTCGATGCAAAAATGGGAGAGCTTCACAAGTATTGAACTTGTAATGGCCTGAAGGGCAGTATTTTGTCTGCCTGGAGGGATAACATATGCCCTTAGTTGGTGAGGTCCGCTCTCAGAAACAAAACGAAAAAAAAATCAAGGAAAAAGGTATTATCACACTAACTTTATATAATTTTTCGTGTTACTGGGGTGTAAATGTTTAATTTAAAGCAAGAAGTCTTTTCCCAAGAATCCATAAAAGTATTAATATTGACGCCTATTGAATATCAACGAGTATCTTTCTTCTACCACATTCTACTTATTTTCTTTAAATAGCATTTTTCCTGTCTTATAATAATAATAATAATAATAATAATAATAATAATAATAATAATAATAATAATAATAATAATAATAATAATAAGAATAATAATAATAATAATAATAATAATAATAATATATAATAATAATAATTAATAATAATATATATATATATATATATATATATAATATATATATATATATATATATATATATATATATATATATATATATATATATATATATATATATATATATATATATATATATATATATATATATATATATATATATATATATATATATATATATAATATATATTATATATATATTATATATATTATTTGCTAATTAGGTCGCTTTCACATTTTAAATATATGTATTTATAATAAATTTTACCGAATTTTACAATTATAAACAGTTTCCCCCTCATTTCCTTTGCAGTTGTATAAACAGAAAATTGTCTCTGTTTATTTTCATTTTCTCGGAAAAGTTGGCCACTCTGAGTGAAGATAGAAAGCCCAGGGATTGTGCATGAAAATGTTTGTAATGTCGTCAAGTGAATTATTTTACATTCAATGCCAATTTCTTTGTTGTGTCTCATAAATGACATAATGAACAAAGGAATTAAAGGTTTGGTGTCCAAACAAAAAAGACGTTATCAAGAAGGAGGCTATGATTTAGATCTTACTTGTATCCTTTTTTAATCAAATTATTAAGTGTAGAATCGTTTTAACAGTGAATAATATATTTAGTGCTCATCTTTTATCAAATACTTCGTCTACATAGACTTTGATATTACAATACTTTATACAACAAAAAGGTTTTTCTTTTCTATTATTTTTATTTTAATGTGATCTTAGCAAATTGGTGAGTTCTAGAGCATAATCAAGATAGAAGCCACGAGGGCCTATTAAGACTGTCTCAGGTGAAAAATGCAAAAGTTGATTTAAATAGTTCATCCCAGACTTAAATAATAAAAAAATACGGTGATACCCACGGTTTATTAGGTCAAATTATCAAAAAGTTTACTAAGATAACTTTCAAAACTGAATTATTAGTATCCTTGAAGGATTCTCAAAAATATTTAAAATGTGACCTTTAAAAGCTGAGAAAGGGTTAATTATTTAGTTTGTGGTAGGAAATGAATATTTTTTACACTTTAGCATCTATGACATAAATTGAACACAGATTCATATAGTTTACAAGAGCAAAGAGGTTCTAAGCATACTTTATAATAGCTATGTTAGGCCAGCATTAGAGTATTGCATACAAATTTGGGCTTGACATTTAAGAAAAGACAAGATATGCTGGAGAGAGTATAGTGTCAAGCAACAAGGAGGATTTTTGGTTTCTAGAGTAAGAGCTATGGGGAGAGGATGAAGGAAATTAGCTGGGAATGTTCTCTGTTGAAAGGAGATTCCTTAGAGGCTATGATTTGTATCTGGCAGTAATACAGAGATTGAAAAATACTTTATAGTGGACCATGGAAGAGAAACAAGGACATGATAAGAAAATTAAAAAGTCAGGTAATTGTTTGTCCGAGTGGCCTGTTAACTGATTTTAGCCATTTTCTTAGAGTACAAAAAATATAATAAAAGTAAGAATAAAACCAAAATTATTACCCAATTAGACCTATATTATTTATTCAATCAGCAATTATCTACACTTTTTACTAATAAAAATGTCTTCAATATGAATGACTCATATATATATATATATATATATATATATATATATATATATATATATATATATATATATATATATATTATATATATATATATATATATATATATATATATATATTATATTATTTATATAATAATATATATATTTAATTTTTTTTTTTTATATACACAGATATTTCCGATATTTGTGAGATTAGCTGTCCATTAGGGATTCTTTTACCCTTTAAGGTTAAGTTAGGTTGAGTTTATTAGATTTTAGAATTTTGGTAAATTTTTGAAATATAACAAACTGGTTCAACTTAACCTAACCTGAACTTTAAGGGTAAAAGTACGCCTATTAGCTAGCAAATGGGCCTAACCTTGCAAATGTTGTATATGTTGATGCATAAAATTTTTTTTTAAAAAAAAATACAAATTGAAATATTAAATATTTGATGTGAATATATATATATATATATATATATATATATATATATATATATATATATATATATATATATATATATATATATATATATATATATATATATATATATTATTTTGCACATTATTGCTTATAAGATATATATCAATTTAATTTTCTTGCAATATTGAAAAATATTGCAACTAAAATTTATCAGTTTTGGCAACCATGGATTTACTCATATTTTATTTTGTTGCATATAGGGACTGACTGACTGACGGGCTGAAATTTTGCAGGGCCAATGCTCTTGCCAGGATTGCCTAAAATTTATAGAGGTCAAAAGCACTGAAATTTTAAGTAAAGAAAGTTATAATTTTAATAGTTTGTTTTATTCTTTTTATTGCATTTACTGTGTTCTATGCAATAGTGGTTAAAACTTATTAACAGGAAACTGACATAAATACTTTTATATTTTTAGGGTATTTTTAATTTTCTTTTTTTTTTGGTCTATCAGAGTTCATTAATACCTGCTTTATTGATTTGCATTTAATTTGTTTATAATTTTATAGGTTCAAAAAATATTAATTTCCAACTGTTTACAATTACCCAAAAAAATTAGGGAAGTTCAGGAATACACCTCCAGGTGCCCCAAGTAATGAAGTTGCCTTGGAGCAACTACCCTCTGATCTTTCTCTTTGAAATTGGAACAGAGAAAATAAGGTCATTGTCATTGCTTCAAAAACTCAGTTCCTCCATCTCTTTATTCAAAACAATTATAATATCTTCTTCAAAAACACAAAACTTTAACATTTGTCCTTCCTTATTATTTTTTTTCTTTTTGTCAGGATTTTTCTTTAAAGGAACACATTACTTCTCTTTCTGAACAAGCTTCCCTTTCTCTCTCTCATTGCATATCTCCACTAAGAAGGGCATGTGCTACATGCCTTTCTACACAGTCTCATCATTTCTCTTTCCAACTCTCTGACCCCAAACTTAACCGCTATGCTCATTTTACATGTTCTCAAGTAAAATCTAAAACATACACTCTTTATCTGTTTTCCTAACTTTCTTTGACTTGCATATTTTCAAATGCTGTATCAAGGCATGTCAGCCTATTACTTGACCAACTTTCTGGTATTTCCCCAACTCTGATGGAAATTGGTAAGGCTCAAACGTTTGTCAACAAGAGTATATATATATATATATATATATATATATATATATTATATATATATATATATATATATATATATATATATATATATATATATATATATATATATATATATATATATATATATATACCACTTGATTTCGTGAGAACATGATTTTTATTCCTATTATTATATGATAATAATAATAATAAATATTTAAAATGTGACATAAAACTTCTGTCAAGGAGCAGCTATCTTTCTACAGAAATTGTTTTCTTTTCTGCAAGAGTTTGGTATCAATCATTTTTTTACCTATACTTACAAAAAATTTGTATACTGATTTCACAAAATTTGTTAATACTCATACTGATACTTCCATTTCATATATATATATATATATATATATATATATATATATATATATATATATATATATATATATATATATATATATATATATATATATATATATATATATATATATATATATATATATATATATATACCCACCCTGCAATATTTGACATTGAATACCAATTTGATTTGAAAAATTACCCCACCCTGCAAATTTGACATTGAATACCAATTTGATTTGAAAAATTACTTGTCATTAAAATAAAGCCATTTTAAGGCTCTTTATAATGGTAGGATTGGAAAAGGAATAAACAGTAGGAAAAAGGACCAATGAAATTTGGATTTCTATGAAGAAAAGGTAATAATGAAAGAAAATTTCTTTAAAACCTTTTTGTTACTCTCCCTTGTGCCCTGATAGCAGTTTCTGTACAGTTTCTCATAGACCCAATAAATTTAATAAAATCATGTAGAATATCCTCCTATTCCATCATAAGGTAACACAGGAACTGGAAATTTTGACCAAAACTCTCTTGAGTTTATCCCATAGATGTTCAGTAGGGTTCATGTCCTCATATTCAAAACCATCCTTTAGTTGTTGGTTTTCTTGAGTTAATTTGGTTTTGTTTCCTAGTCAAAGTTCCATTTAAATTGGTAGATAAAGTCAGTCTCCTGCATACTTTACCTCACTGTACACTCATCCAGTGTACAACCCAGAGCTGCTGTTGTAGGTGTACACCATTAAGGTTCCACTTGCACAAAGATCTTGATATGATGAAGTGGTTATCTTATGCTATCATTGCCTGAGCTCTACCTAATCTGGTCTAGAGTGTTCGCCAGTTTCCAAAAACATTCAGTAAATATGACAAAACTGCAGAGTGGCTTAAATTGCTGCCTAGCCACATTATATTGGCTAAGCCCTGTGAGAAGAAAAGTAGCTCCAGTGTGCTTCAGGTTCCCAAGAAACTGGATAGAAACTGTTATCTGGGCAAGGGAGTGTAACACAAGCCTTTAGGAATATATTTTCTTTCAATATTACCTTTTCTTTGTTGAAATCTAAATTTCATTAGTTCCTTATTTTCATTTGTTTCTTTACTTTCCATTCTTACCCTTGTAAACAATTGAAAAAAATTACCTAATTTTACTAACAATGAAGTTACTAGTCAAACCACATGTTTTCTTATGTAATATAATACATCATAAAGGTTGTAAGTTACTCAAAGTTGAATGTGCAGGGTGAGTTGATATTTTGCTTGTATGTTTTTATATTTACCATTATTAATACTTGACTAATACAAAGATATCACGGATCGCATAATTGCGATGGGATTTCCAGCACAGAAGTTGGAAGGAGTCTATAGAAACCATATTGATGATGTACAAAGATTTTTAGAAGAAAAACATAAAGACCATTACAAAATATATAACTTGTAAGTTTTGATTAGTTGTAAACCTCGTATTTCTGTATTTAATGTTATGTGAACCATTATTTTTCAAAATCTTTTTTACCAGTTATTATGTATGTTTTAAAACAATGGTACAGTATTTGCAGCTTTTATTTAGATTAGATAGATATATATATATATATATATATATATATATATATATATATATATATATATATATATATATATATATATATATATATATATATATATATATATATATATATATATATATATATATATATATATATATATATATATATAGAGAATTGTTGGTTATATTAAAAATTTGCAAATTGGTGGCATTTTATTAAAGTGTCACAGAGCTATATATATATATATATATATATATATATATATATATATATATATATATATATATATATATATATATATATATATATATATATATATATATATATATATATATATATATATATATTGTTGCATGAGGGATTCTTTACTCTTTTATTTGTATTAAAGTGAAATGGGAAAAATAGCTATATATTAAGAGTGAATGAATTGATTGAAAGATTTTAGTGTTAACTAATACTAGTAATACTAATAAAATGAAACTAGTTGGATGTGTAAAGTGATGAAGGGAAATTCACTTTATTGGATATGGGGTATAGTTAGTATTTTGACAATTTTTTGGGTTTTATCAAAACATAAAATTAAAATTGCATTTGTTTTTACTACATAGCTGGAACTGTTTTAATATATCTGAAGGACTTTAAATCTCTCATGTTCTATATTTACTTTCCCCTCTTTTAATGTTATTTTTCCCCCCCTTTCTTTCATTTCACATTCAGATAAGTCTGAAAATTTTATTAGATTTTTAATCTTTGGAAAGTAATTTTTAAATTTTAGGTGCTGTGAAAGATCTTACGATGAATCTCGGTTTCATAACAGAGTAAGGCGATTCTATTTCGCAGATCACAATCCTCCTCCCCTTAATGAGATTCAACCTATGTGTGATGACATATCTAAATGGTTGAATTTAGAGAAAAAAAATGTAGCAGTTGTCCACTGCAAAGCTGGAAAGGTAATTTTCATTTTTTAGTAGATAATGTGTTATTTATAATAATGCTTTAAGTTTTGTCAATTAATGAAATAATAGTTTTCAAACTAGTTGTTAAATTTTTTAAAGTTATTACAGGGTAAAAAGGAAAAGTTATTTTGTGTTATTATTTTTGTTTTAATTTTAAGTAATTGTAAAATTTTCAGTTGTGTTGATTAAAAGGCCATCTTATTATTGCCATTTGCTATAACTGATAATTGTATTTCAGGGTCGAACAGGTGTAATGATCTGTTGTTTCATGATCCATTCTAAAATAAAGTTAACAGCAAAAGACGCATTAGATTTTTATGATGACAAACGAACGCATGACAGGAAAGTAAGATTTTATATATATATATATATATATATATATATATATATATATATATATATATATATATATATATATATATATATATATATATATATATATATATATATATATTATTTACTTATTATTTATTTACTTATTATTTATTTACTTATTATTTATTTAATATATTTATTTATTTATTTATTTATTTTTTATTTATTTATTTATTTATTTTACTGTCCGCCTTTCCCACTTTTGTGAGATGGTGCCCACCACAATTTACACACGCACACATTCTATTCCTATCCTCCATCTTACTCTGTTCTCCGCAACTTTCCTACCCTCTTCCACACTCAGTCCTCTCACCTCTAAAATCTCCCTCACCCTTTCAATCCTTCTCTACTTTGTGACCCTCCCCGACACCTCGGATCTCACCACTCTACCTACCATCCAATCCTCATTCATTCTACACATATGCCCAACCACTTTAACACACCCTCCTCTTCTCTGCTCACTGTTCCCCCTCTCCATCCACACATCTCCTTTATTCTTTCATTTCTGATTCTATCTAACCGTCCCAAACCACATATCCTCAGTCCCTTCATATCAAAAACTTCCAATCTTATCCTAACCTGTGCATTCATAATCCAAGTTTGACACCAATACATTATGGATGGCAGACATATACTCTCTAACATTCTAACCTTTATTTTCTTCTATATTCTTCCCTTCATATTCTTCCATCACTTTCATTCCCCCCATCACTTTATTCTTTAAATATCCCCATGACCCGAAAACTTTGTAAATCTACAAATAAATTTTATTAAACTATGGCGGTTGTTGGACTGCATATTAAATTATTTACAGAAATGATTTTATATTTAACTATATAATTTTTTGTGTTTGGGTATGTTAAAGTTTCGTAGAATAATATAATAATTTGACAAAAATATTATGGATAAAATGAATCTTTTCAAATTGTGCATGTTTATAACAATGAAAAATGATAAACTCCTACAGAGGCTACGTGATTATTTTTGAAACATTTTTTCCCTAGAAGCCCAAGGAAAAATGTAGGAAATTTTCAAACATTTAATCTTGTATGAAACAAACTAGGAGCTGAAAGAGCACTCTGAAGCTTGTCAGAGCATACAATGAGTTATAAGGCGAAAATGGATGTAAATTTTAACCTTCAAGGCTACTTATTAATTATATAAAAATAAAAAGGAGATTTATTTCACAATTACCAAAAATAAAAAGAAATAAAAAAAAAAATCATTAATTTCATTGCATGTACAGTAATTATTTTTGTTTATAACAATTAAGAATAGGATCTTTCAAATCTCAGGAGCCACAAGTGCAGAGTCATTATGGCAATGGTAACTGGAAACCTGTCAACCTTATAATAACCTCAAACAAAATAAATATAACATTATTTGTTTTTTGTTTTTTTTGGATTTTAAATTGATAATATATATATATATATATATATATATATATATATATATATATATATATATATATATATATATATATATATATATATATATATATATATATATATATATATATATATATATATATATATATATATATATATATATATATATATATATATATATATATATATATATATATATATATATATATATATATATATATATATATATATATATATATATATATATATATATATATATATATATATATATATATTATTATTTTTTTTATTGTTTTAAATATTATTATTATTAAAGAATTAATGCTTTATCCATGAATGGTGGTGTTATTTATTATCAATAAATTTAAAAAAATTTTAAAGGACTAGGGATGTACGCTTTATATCTATAAGTTGTGTTATTTCTATAAATCTTGATCTGTTAAAATTTGTTTTGCTATTCAGATTGTTTGAACTTGAAAAGAGTTTTGACATTATAATAAATTACATTTTTTTCCCACTTCCATTAGGGCGTCACTATTCCAAGCCAAAGAAGATATGTTGAATATTATGCAAAATTAGTAAGCAATGGGTTCAAATATAAACCATACTTTGTACGTCTAAAAGAAGTAAGGATGCCTAGCCCTATATATAATATGAATTCAGGTGAGTGGAATTTTTTTTTCTTTCTTTCCTTTTTTTTTTCAAGAGGTTTAATGTAATTGTAATACTTTTTATATTATTTGTGACCTGAGGGAATTTTATAAATTTGATCAATTTTTAGCCATTATTATGTTTATTTAATTTTTAATCCCCTTTTGATTTATAAATTAATCTTAAGGAAGCCATTTTTATTTGATATTTTTTTCTGTGTTTAAGAATATATTTTGTTAAAACTTAACTCTATTTGATTTTAAGTCTTTTATTGATATAGATATACTATTCCCAGAATTATATGTGACTGTTAGCAGTCATGGACATGAAAGCTATAATTCTCAGATGTCAGAATTAAAGAAAGGTTTAGACACCATTGTACTAAAAGTACGGGAACATGAAGCTCCACCTATTAAGGGAGATGTAAAAATTGAACTTAAACGCACAAATATCGTCAGAAGAAATGTGAGTATTATCATTATTATTATTATTAGATTTATTATTTTAAAATTGATTTTTTTAACAATAAATTTTGTGTTTCAGGAGAAGATTTTTAGTGTTTGGTTGAATACTCATTTTATATATGAAGAAGGTAAAAAACTTACCAATGGCGTAGAGCCTTTGTTGCTCTACACGAACAAAAATTCCAATAAAAAGTCTATACGACAAAGGTAAGAAATTTGTCTAAATGTAATTTCATTTTGTCAATTTGGATTTTTTTTTTTTTTTTTTTTTTTTTTTTTTTTTTTTTTTTTTTTTTTTTTTTTTGATGTAAAATTTATCATCAAAATGAGGGACTGCTTACAAACTATGTTTATATTTGTGTAGGTTTGAAAATGTGTGTTGCTCTTGTTAGTCGAGAGGTGTTATTAATAAGTATAAATTGTGGAAAGGTAAAAGTTTTTTTTTAAAAAACTATAAAAATATGTAAACAAAACAGTTTAATGTCAGATTTAAGGAGTGTTACTCTATCTGTTAAATTCCGTTCTTGATAGAATTTAAATATAAATAGAGTTAAAATTTGGGTAAATATTCTTGTAATTTTCATTACTTATGCTTTGGGACTCTGTTGAGATATGGTTCCTTTAGGTTTGTTAGTTTCAGTAATTGAAATTCGAATGTACAAGATCATATTTGAGGTTCTTAAACTTTTACTGCCAGTCGTATGCAACAATTATTATTATTGTTATTATTTAGTATTCTTTTCCTCCTTATCTTTTTCAATTCATAGAGTTATGTCATTAAAGGTAACCTTCAAATTTACCCATGTGGTGCAGTACACAATATGCTTTATACAAGAGATATGTTTGACTAATACTAGTTGTAACTAAGGAATAATATATTAGTGCCATTCTTTCAGCTATATATTAAAATACTGACAAATAGTATGCTCAAAAATTGTCAAAACTCCGTAGATACCGTTGTAAATCAATCTTGTTTTGATTAAAATTCATCTTTATCTATAACCATTGAATTGGTCACTCTGTTAATGAAACAATCATATTTCTTCTGCCCTTTAAACTCTCCTAAAATTTCTTAGAAAATCATGTTTTTTGGAACATAGGTTTCCAATGCTAGTCCTAGAATTTCGCACTCAGAAAGGGTTTTCGACTGTTTACACTCTTTGAGGTGTGACTAATAGCAGCTTCTTCCGTATGGCATCTAAACTCTTTCTATTAGAAAGCTCTAGAAGATCATACTACTCAGTTTATTGGTTTCCGGTCTGGTTTGTTAGCCCTGTTGCCCAAACTAATTTCGTATTGAATAAATTTAAAGTTCAGGGAAAATAGTAATTTTTACAGTTTTATTCAGTTTTTATATATATATATATATATATATATATATATATATATATATATATATATATATATATATATATATATATATATATATATATATATATATATATATATATATATATATATATATATATATATATATATATATATATAGACACTTCATTAACTGAATTTTTATTTTTATTTTCCCGTAAGCGTGTGTAGCAGTAGCAGTAGTAATTCTGGTTCAATCGATACCTCGTTAGGGACAGAATTCGAAGTCGTCACCCTCTTAACCAAGGACCAATTGGATAAGGCTAATAAGGATGTTCATCATAAACTACTTCCTAAGGATTTTAAGGTAAGGAAAAAAAAAAAAACTAAAACTAAGATAATTTTTTTTTTAAATGTAGAGAGAGAAAAAGCTTAAATTTGCCTAAATCTCACTTCGATTTTTAGTACAGAGTTTATTTCTAATTTTTGAGATTTTTTTTTTTTTTTATTGTTACTATATAGGAAATACTTAATTTCATTGTTTTAATGCAAAAAAAAAAATTTAAATGTTTTTTTTAAACTTTTGTTTTTTCTTCTTCTTCATCTGTCAACTTAAATAGTTATTTTAATAATAATTACATTCTTTGATTTTTCTGTCAGTGTAAATTTATTATAATTTAAGCACTTTTTTTTTTTTTAGCAAATAAATATTTGAAAATATGAATTAAAATATATGGAAAAAATATTAGAATTCTCTTTACTTTCTTCTTCGTAATTTGTTCTTCGTTTTTTTTTTTAAGATCATTTTAAATATTTTTTAGAACTGTATTTATTTAAGCGGAGGCATGATTTGTAGATAGATATTTTCTTTTAAATTTGTAGTAATCAAATGTTTCCTTGTATCATGATTGTTATTATTAGTAGTAGTGGTAATAGCAGCCTTATATTATAATTTGGTGGTGGTTAAGAATAAGTTGTGTTCTTAAAACTTGTCGATCTCTTCAGTCTTTAAAGCAAAATTGTCATATTTATCACAATCTAGCTCTTCTATCTTTTCACATTCCACCAATTTCTTACAAATGTATAAGACATTAAAATTTCAAAAAGTATTTCATCCCCTACATTTTAACTTAGCTTACATTTCATTTAGGGAACTTTCTTGTCATCATTTCTGCAAGCACCTTCTAACTACTCATTGAAGTGTTATATTGAATAGATTCCCGTCTCAGTTCAAAAGTTCACATTAAGACTTCAAGCCCTTTCTGACCCCTACTCATGTTTTATGGTCTTGTATAACACTTTTATTAGAGTAATTAATTTTCGTGATACACATTCTCTTAAAATTTCCCGGATGTGTAATTCCTTTTAAACTGTCAATACTTTTTTAGTAGCATTCATTTTATATAACCGAGATTCATAATTTACCTTCCTATACAGTATATAACATCTCTTCAAGTAAAATCGGTTATTTATTTAAATATTTTATTATTGTTATTATTTATTAATTTATTTTTTAAGGTTGAACTCCATTGGCTCATGAGTTATGGGGGTGACGAAGAGGAACGGAGAAGTTTGAATGAAAATATGAGAGGAGTTGTTGTGGGTCGTTCAAACTCTCCGATGCTTACGCCGTCGGGAACATCTTCAGACGATGATGATGAGGAGGAAGAAGAAGATGACGACGACGATGGTACCGATTGGGACTCAGGTAAGCAAATATTCTGTAATATCTTCACGCGTGGTCTTTTCTTTTGTAGTTCGTTTTTTTAAAATGTTGTTGGTTTTACTTGTGAAAAAAAAAAATTTTTTTTTTTTTTTTGTTGAAAATTGAAGCAAACCTATTGAAAAGATTTGCAAAAAATTGTCACACTTTTAATTTTGGGACATTTGGGACACTGCATTATAATTGTGTTTAATGGGCTTTATTAAATCAGTCTCCCAAGCGTCCATGAAACCTTTTTTTTTAAATTATTTTAAGGTAAATGTGGTTTTAAAATACTGTATACTGGTTGATTTTCTTTATTATTATTATTGAGGTACTACCCAAAGAGTTCACAAAAATTTGCTGTGACTATGTGATAATTACATATTCCTTTTTGGAACAGTGTCCATACAATGTGGTAGCTTTGTTTCTTTGTGGGATGGTTTCTATTCAGTTTGTTCAAACTGAGATTTTTTTGGTGCATGAAAATAGTTTATACTAAGAAGAGTAGAAATGTAGCAAAACTTCTGTAATTCTAGCATGATTGCTGCAGAAATTTGTAATAGACCAGAAAGCAGTTGGTGATAAGGTCAAAAGGTAATCGGTAATCTACAAGTGATTTAATCATTTGCATGTGACCCATAGCGTAATTATGACTCTAGTTAGTAGGTTTTGAGCAATTAATAGAATTTTAAAAACCATTGCCATATTTTGCGAAGTTATCTGAATAATTTCCAGAACCAAGAACCTTTACTTGGGTATTTGCAGTAAATTTTATATTCGGGATAGAAATGACATTGACTTTTTCTAGCGTTGGACAACTGATGATGAAAGTTGTACAATCTGCAGAGCAAATGACAACTGTTTCAGCTTTCTATGACCAAAGATGGTTTATCTAATAAAGCAGTCAAAGTTTAAACTTATGTTGATGTATTTTTTCTACATTTCATTGTCAACTAGAAATTTACTCCTCAAGGTGGTCATATCATTGATGAATTCCACTTTGATATTTACAATGGTCAGGGGAGAACAGATACATAGGCCATCTTCCTAAATGACATATGTCCTTTATTATTGCAAAACCATTTTAATAACCACATTGTCCATTAACTGTATGGAAGAATATTCAATGCTTTTCTTCCATACCCATCTGATATAGTGGAATCTAAAGTTGATGGTGAAGATGTTTTAATACCATAGATTGAATCTGGACAAAATACCAGAGAGTACTAAATGAATTGAAGAAATGCTTTTCAGAGGGTCCTTTGAAAGAAAAATATTAATAAATGAAGGAGCAGTGACTTTTGTGTTAGCCCGTGGTATTTAATTATAGTATTTTGTAATTTTACTTAATTTTTAATAATGGAAAATTTTGACCCAGTTGTGTAATGAAACGTGTGTGTTCATCAAGATTGTTAAAATTTTGTTAGTTTCTTTTTGCATTTATAACATCTTTCGATTTTAAGTTTCAACTTTCTTAGATTTTGATATATCAATGTTTTTCTTCTTTTTTATTATTATTTTTCATTGGTGGTGTAATCATAGTTTGAATTCTATGTCGAAGCTTTTATGGTGTCTCATATATTTTTCTCATTATATAAAAGTCATTCATGTATAAAGGGCTCACTGCATAATGAGGATATATTTGGAACTCACTCTTAAGATTACATACAGTAAGACTAATGCAAAGGGATGTTAATTTCAATGAAAGTTTTACATTATTTTGTGACAAAAATGACTGCTCTCCAGGAATGTTTTTATCCTATTTGCATTTCTATTCATCAGAATTATAGTTCGGTTTAAATTTTTTTTTTGCTTTATCTGACCTAAGTTTTCAGTTCACTTCCTTTCTGGATCTTGGAATCAGTTTCTTTAATATCAGTAGTTTCAACGTATTGTTCTTTACCATTGTTATCATTTTGTCATTTTTGGTTAATTTATAAATGGAAATGTGTCAGGTCTTGGTCATGCGCATTTAGGATTTTTATTGTATTAAAATGGTATTTCTTCATAAATTGAGAGATTATTGATTTGTAAAAGACTAGTTCCATTAAGAACTGAATTGACTGTCTATTATGCAAATTTTAACTTCTTTATCTCGGTTGGAAAATATTTAACAAACTTTAAAAACTAAATGCAATAATGAATTAACATGGTATTCCTTTCAATTATCACATATCTTCCATCTATTATAATAATTTAATCAGATTATTACAATCTTTTGGAAATAATAATAAAGATTGAATATTAGATTGTTAATTTTATTACTTACGGAAAGTTTTATTAAAAAATATTTCAATCTAACCTTACTTTTATACTTTACCAACATAAAGAGAATAATGTGTGTGGAAAGTGCTTCAAGATTGTGTATTATAATTAGATTTTATGAATTGTATACATTTAAATGTAAGGCTACAAAGCCAGTAAATTATCTTTCTGATTCCAACTTTAACCCGTGCGCTATTTTCAAAATTTATCTGCTCTAACTCTTATCATTTTAAAATTTCCTTACTCTGGCTCTAGACACCCCCCCCTTCCTGAAATAATAATAAAAAAAATTGAGTCCTGCTTAAGTTTATAAAGCACGATACTATTCTCCCAACAGTGCTGAAATTTTCAAGAATGTCCCAAATATTATGCTTATTTTTTAGGAGTTTGACGGTGCTCAGCTATCTAAGAAGTTTAAACAAGTGTAAAAACTCTCTCCAAAAGTGTTATATTTCATTCTTGTCTTGGTATACAACTTTTTCACCTTACGAAGACTTTTTTTCAATGAATATTTATCTACAAATTTTATCTTGTAACACTTGGAATGGACAATAGTAGCCGTAGGTACAGGCCTCTTTCATGAAAAAAAAAAAACTTATTTTTTATGTCGAAAGTTTATCTAGATATTTAGTCAAATTTGCTTGTCTGTTTACCATGAACATTTTCAATTCTTAAATAGAAATGTGATTAAACATTAAAATTTGAAATATTCTCGTGTTTTAACTAGTTAGACCATTGAGGTTTAAAAAAACATTGTAATTTGGTCGAGGAAAATGAAAGTTCATTTTTTGTGATTTCACGTCTTACGTAGTATAAATTTTGAACCTCCCCTATTATTTTGTAACATTATAAAATATAATAATTAAAAGCTACTTTAAATATTTGATTTATAAAGTTGGTATATTATTATTATTATTTATTATTTATTTTTTTTACATTGTTTGTTTAGTGTTTAAAAATCATGTTATAAAATTTTTATCCTAACATTAAAATATTCAAGTAAATAGCTTCATTTTTGTTACATCAAAATGTAAATCTGTTACATATTTAAAGAATATATATATATATATATATATATATATATATATATATATATA